>JAOTRH010225258.1:0-10372 GCA_034768845.1 Heliamphora exappendiculata
ACTAATAAAGTAGTAAACTAACATTATATTATAAATTTATAAACTAAATAACTATAAAAGTAATAAAAATACAAATTGAAAATAATTTCAAAAAAAATCAAGACCCGCCCAAAGCCTGAGCCCGAGGCTCGAGCTTGAGCCCAACACCCCTAAGGCCTTGGCCAATTTCGGAACAAAAAAGTCTGACCAAAAAATTTAGTGCGAGTCTGCCAGGCACAGGTCGGGCTTGACCCGCCTGAACTATGACCAAGCCGGGCTAAAATTATACCTCTCTATTTAGAAGTAGGGGAAAAAAAAAAAAGCTGTGGTCTTAATAATTGTCACTCAATCAAGATTGCAAACTCCTTTTACTTCAATAAATCACACTTTTACAGACACAATTAAAGTAACTAACTTTTCTTCTTGTTATCTACCAAACCAGACTATTGTTTGTTGCCTACCGAAGCTTTTTTTTTGTAAATTTTTTGATTTTTTGAATTTTTTTATAAAAACTTAGATGTGAAAAGATATAAAATAAAGTCAATTGATTATAGTAGAATGTCAAATAAGTAGGTTTTTTAAGAAATTTTTAAACAAAAAGCTTTTTAAAAAAACTAGGACAAACAGAGAATAATTGCATGATAAAGAGGGACAAAAATATAATTTGACAAGAGCGCAATTCATCAAAAAGAAAAATGGAGCAAGAATAGCACTATCCCCACTAATCAATTAGTCAGATCAGAACAAATTTCTATTAGGGGCAAATTTTGGGGTTCTTCCTTTTATTAGAGTTTCATATTAGCACTTCAATTTTGTTTGGCTTGCAATTTAAAGTTAATTTTTACTTGAAGATTTACAAAAATTAACTGGCAAAATCACATAAATATGTATAGAGAATGTTCGATATATATATTATTTCTATTTTGAAAGTCTTAGTTTATCGGCAAAATCACGTAAATGTGTATAGAAAATATAATTTGACCCGGTCGAGAATGTTTGATATTGTATTAAATGGCCACTCAATATACACTTAATCGATGTAGAATTGTATTTTCTAACACCTTTCCTACTTGGAGCCACTTTTAGAGATTTGTACCTGTAACTTTTTTTTTTTTTGATATGTTATCACAGTGGGGTGGGGGCTATTTTTCTTTCTTTTTTCTAAAAACAAGTAGTGTAATGGACCCTGCTCTGACCATATGAAAATCTCTAATTAATTTGGTTTTTAGGTTAAATGCAAAGTTTTACGAATTTGGTTGAGAGTGAAAGCAGTCACTGCAAGCTCTTGTTTTTTTTTTCTTTTTAAAAAAAACTTTTTAAGGCAATATTTATTTTAATATTGCCTTAAAACTTCCAATTTGGTTATCTACAAATATTTTAATTGCAAACAAGTAATAATAATTGAAGGTGGCTGGACCTGAAAGTAGGCCGAACCAGTCGTATGGGTCTAACCTAGATTCAGACAGGCCAGGCGTAGACGTCAGGGCCTGCAAGGACACCGAACCAAGATAAAAGTCTGAGAGCCGATCTTAAAAGTATTGATGGAGATGATGTGTCCGAGATATCGAACATAAATGATAACGTGATCGAGCTATAAACATTTATGGAGGATGTGTCACCAAGATAGGACATTAATGAAGGTTGCATATCCGTATCACTTTGCATCTAGCATAACCCAAATATCCTCGATAGATAACTACTCAAAATGGTAGAGATCAAAAGAATGAATGGTATCTTTCTACCAAAAGATAGCCGTGGGAGAACGAGAACCTCCTGCCAAAAGAACTACCGAGATCCACCATAAATAAGATGCCATATGCCTCAAGGTACACAATTTTTACTACTATGAAACTCTGTCAAAATACCTAAAGAACTCATTACTTGGAGCTTCTTACTCCCACACTTTATAAGACACCAACTTAAGCTTTGAAGGAGCTTTTCGGCACATGCCCGCTGGTTAGTCTCATTTTTGCATCATTTTGCAGGATCAATCAAGTCCAAGAAACCACCAAACAGGCCTAATTCTTCCCGTTCTCAACAACCCTACAGAATCACCGTTGCACAAAAATCACAAGATTTTTGGACCAAGCTAGCTATGAGTGATAAGAAGTATGTTCATAACAACTAATCAAGAGTACATAACACATACTTTGATTAAGGAGTCTCTCCTAGTAAGTTTTCTAAGTATACTAGTAAACATGGGATCTGGGTTCTTTTCTACAAGAAAGATCTATGACCAAAAAACAAAACCAAGAATAGAAATTTACACCAACATAAATAGACATCAAGATTTCACCTTCCTCTATAGTTAGACAAGATTTTAGTTGAGTTAGAATTGATTTCCTCCATATATATCATCATTACAAGTCTACGCCAAAAATAACATTCTAACCTAATTCTGTATCCCCAGTTGGATTATTGTTTGCACCCTCTCATGAAGCTTATATAGATGCTAGTCGCATGCTAAAGAGGGACAAAAATATAATTTGACAAGAGTGCAATTCATCAAAAAGTAAAATGGAGCAAGAATAGCACTATCCCCACTATCCCTAAACAAAAGTTCATAACTTCTATGATAATAAGCAGCATTTCTGTAAAAGGTATCAAACAAGAAAATTGTTGCTAAATTACATCATTTCCCGTGATATGGCAACTGACATGGATTTCTCACATAACTCAAGCCAGTTTCCAAGCTATGTTACATGAACTCTTATAAACAAATAGCATAATACCCGTGTCGACACGCAATAAGAGTATGAGATATGCGTTCGACATTTTTACTTAGACATTCACCAAGAAAGCACATTTAGTAATTTAAGCTTACTATAGAACTATGCATAAAAGTTGATATTATGCACGAAATGTTGATAGAGCCTTGTAAACACCATTAAGCCTGGAAAATAAAAGAAGCATATTAAGTAATATGAATACATTGTCGTGTCCTAGTGTCCTTGGAATAAGAGTTAAATGGATTCCGACACTTAACGACACATGATCGCACCCATCACCCCTACGGCCCTACCTGAGTCCATGTAACATAGTTTCCAATTATATCGATGTAAATTAGCAACTGAACTTCTCTTGATTGTCAGAATCAAACTCTGAACAGCTTGCCTTATGCATATCTAACAATGTGATTTCTGCAACACAAGGAAGGTGAACTTTTTACCCACAAGTCTTCTCAGAAAGACTTCTAAAATGTGATGCACGTCACTTGCATTCAGAGGAGGCTAGGGACCAAAGTTCAATTAGACTTCAACTCAATATCTCCTCCACTTCCCTTAGGATCGGCATCAGAGTCATCTTGAGGAAGGAGTCCAAGTAGTGGTAAAGGTAACAAGGAGCTGAGATTGCAGAGAATTATCAGTATGGCCAAGTTGTCAAAGCTGTCCTTAGTGACACCAAGGAGCTGGGTAAGGCCGGCACCAAGCAATCCCCCAAGGACACTCCCTCCATTTGATATGGACATGAGGGTTGCAAAAAGTGTTGCTTCCATTCCCGGAGGACATAATCTTGCTGCTAACACTAGAACAGGCATGAAGGAAGCCTGCGATAAAACAGTCACACCCAAAATAAATTACCTAAATAAGAACTGCCGCTAACAAATCTAGTAAGAATCTAAAAGAGTGAAAATAACTTGCAAAACAAATTACCTGACCAAGAACTGTTATAATCAAAGAATCGCCAATGGCAAACCACTCATCACTTACACCAAACTGCCGATTTAGTCCGGTAACAAGAAAGACCTGTATAGAAATGCAAACTATTCACAATTCTTAGCTCAGAGAGAAATTAAGAGAATCCTAAAACTTAAGGGAATTGTAACACTAACCTGAGTCATCCCAAGACCTGCACCAATAATAGTTGTTGCAAGAAAGATTTTCTGCAGCGGGGCATTTTTCAGAAAACCATTATAAAGTCCAACTCCAAGAAGGGATGCAACCGATGTTACAAGCTTAACACGCCCTAGAAATTCTGGGGTGAAACCAAGTGTATTGGTGCTGAAATCAAGGAAATTCTAGTCTTAGAAAGCATATTGTGAAAATAAATCAGTTTCAAGTAAAACATAAATCCGTTGCCAAAAGGGAAAAGGGAAGGGCAGAAAAAAAATTGATTTACTAGGAGCAAACGTACGTGAAGAAAAACATGGCAGAATCTGACTGCGGTGTAGTCTGCCACAAGAAAATAAATAAAGTGGGAAGAAAAATGTTTGGTTGCCTGACCGCATTCCACAACTGAATAATATTGTGTTTTGAGCTTTCAAAGAAGCCAGGACTGGCCAAAGAAAGATTTTCCCCTCTTCCCTGGCCACGCAGCCGCTGCTCTTTGACGAGAACTGCAACTGCAGATGTTATTAGCGGAAGTAATGCTGTGACACCAAAAACAAACCTGGAAAATGTTATGATGAACAATTAGTAAAAAGGGATTTACTAGAGAAAAACTATAACTCGTTACAAACCACCAACCATACCTCACGCCATAAGCATCCACCAAGGAGCCACTAAAATAGGAACTCACAATTCCACCAAAAGCTGAGGAACCCCAACACAATGATTGAAGAGATCCTGACATGCTTTGTGACTCACCACGAGCCCTCTCTACAACCATGGAATCTACAACCTACAACACGCATCAGTTTTGCCACAGAAATGACAGGAATGCACACCACATAGAGACTAAGTCGAACTAACTTTTGCACAGAAAGAAGCAAAAAGCGACGAATGATTGATCTCAAAAGTGTAATAAATGAAAATGGAAGCAGATTAATTGCCATCAATCGTAAGCAATGTGGTTGTGGTGGTTTCGAGTTGCAAATGCGCCACAAACATCCAAGTTTCTGTCCAACTGCTCTTCAATCATGTGTTTATGCCCGTACCTTTCAATCCTACCCAGAGTCACAAGCTGTTTAATATCATTGATCGGTCCGTACAGCCAATAATGACTTCAGAAACTACAGTCTTCACCTTGATGTTTAAACGCTTCCAAAAAGTCCTCGTATAGATGGCTAAGGTTGCAACTTGCATGTTGGAAATTCTGCCTCTATTATTACTGTGGGTACAGATACCTTTCCACCTACTCACCATGCCATCTCCACATAAGCGCCATATTGACACCATGGCACCACATGTCAACCACGTGAGGTGACACACGAAATATCATCTATTCTTCAAGACACACCTTAAATGCCCTATGGAACTTGGGATTGCCTGATCCCTTAGTCGCCGATCTCCATTTATAAATTTCCCTAGTTCTCTTAGAAGCTCTCCAGAAAAGGATATCTCCTCACAAGTAGATTCACTTCCAACAATCACCAAGAGGGCCATTCCAAGTCCAACACTTCTCCTAGGCTGGGAGCAGGGCCTAGGATCTCATGCACAGGATCACTGAAGGAATGTGACTTTCGAGGCCAGAGTCATTGGATTGTCGAGGGTGATTGTAACCACCCTGGTCCAATAAAAGGTACACTCGAAGTATGCGCCTAACAAGGATATCCCATTGCAGAAGCGACTAGAAAGGATCTCGCTGCAAAAGATCCAATTTGAACATCGCCACACTGCCTTGGGCGCTAAGGCACTTGTGTCCCTACTCCCTACTCTCCTCTAAAATGAAGTCTTCCCAGCCAAGCAGATCCACATCTCATTCATTCACCAGCAAAATATCTCCATTGCCACTCTCTTTCTTTTGTCTTTGGCTCTCTCCTCTGCCTCTGGTAGTCGCTTGTCATCTCAGTGCCTATTATCTTCCCAGATCACCACAATCTAGCCACCTCGGAGTCTCGGACCCATCGCCCACCATTATCATGTTTTCCCCTCAACCCATTCATTATGTCAATTATTTCCTTTCCACGTCTGACCTCTTTTAATGAGTAATATGCGTATGTGTTCATCACCTTAAGACATACCACTTTAAAAGCACAAGGAGATGGATCACATTGTCATATTAGAACTAAATGGAACGTAGTCTATATTGTATCCTCAAGAGCTAGTTCAAAGAAAGAAAAAATATTTACAAGCACATAGCCTGATTTCAAGGCTGGGTCAACTTAGCACCTTGCATAGTCAAGCATAAGAAATCGATTCTTATTCCATGTTTTGTTTTGATTGATATGCTGAAATTAAAGTTTCGAACATAATTTCATACATTTTATGAGCCAAAGGGATATCGATAAGTTCCAAATTTCAAACCATTAATTAAGACTCCAGCCCTAGTAGAAATAGGAGAACATAGAGTTCGATATATAGCAATCTAACTCTTTCAAATCAATAAAGAACAAATTTTGAAGGAAGTTTTCAACAGTAATGCTCTGTGATAATTGTATGATGCAATTCAAGCCATAGAGATGCTCGCACTTAGGAGAGGTTCCTAGGATCTTTTGTTGTTTTCGTTCTTGTTTCAAACCTTTTACTCCTTATAAACCATTAAACCACAAAAAATTCTTACAACATCTTTTTTAGCCCTAAACATTCCCATTGACAAGCCCTAACCCTTCCTCCTCTATTCAACTCTAGAACACACAAAAAGTGCAGATCCATAATATTGACAGAATAAATATCGATGCCACATCTCTCTCTCTCTCTCTCTCTCTCTCTCTCTCTCTCTCTCTCTCTCTCTCTCCTCATCGAAAATGGTTGTCCTAGCCGTTGAGAAGCGCATGATGACATTGAAATATCTTCTGAGTTTAGAGTACACTACATACAAATCTCTATCACACCTTTGTTGCAAACATTCATCGAAAATGGTTGTCCTAGCTGTTGAGAAGCGCATGATGACATTGAAATATCTTCTGAGTTTAGAGTACACTACTTACAGATCAAGAAGAAAGTTTGGGTTTTGAAGTCACGACGGTCGTTTTGAGGAGGCGTCAAACTAGTTTGTAGGGTAACTAGGGTTTGAAGGTGCATCACGAAATTAGCAGTGGGGCAACGTTTGTTGTGTGGAATAGATATGGAACCAGTGCAGCCAATTGGTTTTTGGAAAGGTAAGATTGATTCTGCACGCAAGTGCTATTAATTGCCACAGTCCAGTTATTACTAGCATCCATGTCTAGTATGACAGAGATAATAAAAGCGAAGTGTGAAAGAAAATATAGGCAAATTACAGAAATGGCATAAGTCATTGGCTAAGGAACACAAACATCCCTAGTAGGCTGCCATATCCATGTATGTGTTGGACACTAACACTTATTAGACATGTGCAAGCATTTATCGAACAAATGTCCAAAGGTATCATTTTTTAACCTTTTTTAAAATCAGATAGGATTTGGTACATGATACAAGCATGAGTATCATCTGGCCACACATGACACATCTAAGATCATCACATAAGATGGAAAGTAAATAAACGGAGGCCTAAAATTACAACCAAAAGGAACTCTAGATTTATACCCTATCAATCCCTCTGGATTTCTTAATGTTTGAAATCCTGAACCATCAAAATTTCCAATTTAGCTGGGGAATATCTGAGAATTCTAAAGAAGGATTTCTATTCCCACTTTTTCCAAAAATTGTTAATTTTTTTTTTTTTTTTGCAAACTCAATGGAAATGCATGTATATTGTGAAGTAAAATCTCACCTGGGTATAAAAGTAATGGGGAATATATAAGTATGAGGGTACCCTTATCTCAATAGCTAGCTTTTGGAGTTGAGTTCTATCCAAAACTGTGTAATATAGCATCAGAACTGAAGTATCAGGGATGAATAGGGTGCATATTCCTGGCATGCACAAGGTAGGTGCTACCAAGTGAGCACGCTCCAGGTGAGGGAGGTTATGGAGCGAAATCTCACGTCACCTGAGTACAAAACTAATGTGTAGTATATAAGCACGAGGATATCCTCATTTTAAGAGCTAACTTTTGAGGTTAAATTTTATCCAAGACCGTGCAACATAATGTCAGAGCTGAAGTACCAAGGGCGGGTGTGTGTGTATCCCTAGCCTACACACGGTAAGTGCTGTCGAGTGAGCACGGTGCGGGTGAAGGAGAGTGTGAAGCGAAATCCCACATCGCTTGAGTACAAAAGTAATATGGAGTATGTAAACGTGAGGGCACCTTGATCTCATTAGCTAACTTTTGAGATTGAGTTCTACTCAAGATCGTGTAACATGGTATCAGAGTTGGAGTACTCACGAAGAAATGGTGCGTATACCTAGCATGCATGTGGTAGGTGCTACCTAGTGATAACACTATAGGTAAGAAAAAGTGTCAAGCGAAATCCCACATTGCCTGGTACAAAAGTAATATGCAGAATATCTAAGCGTGAGGAGACCCTCACCTTAATAACTAGCTTTTAGAGTTGAATTCTACCAACTACTAACTATACATGTGCACACATACATAAAATGGTATGTATTTATCACTGAATCCTTGGTGTGACTCTGTCCTACATGACAATCTATATCATGTTACATGCATGTCTATGTGGGTGGCTATACTTCTTCAACATGGGAAACAAAGACGTGAACAAAGTTCTGCACTTCTTTTGTGAGTGAAATTTCTTAGTTCCTTGGGTAATTTGCAGATATAACTCTCTCTCTCTCTCTCTCTCTCTCTCTCTCTCTCTCTCTCGTTACATGCATGTCTGTGTGGGTGGCTATACTTCTTCAACATGGAAAACAAAGACATGGACAAAGTTCTGCACATCTTTAGTGAGTGAAATTTCTTAGTTCCTTGGGTAATTTGTAGATATAACTCTCTCTCTCTCTCTCTCTCTCTCTCTCTCTCTCTCTCTCTCTCTTGTACACATCTTTAGTGAGTGAAATTTCTTAGTTCCTTGCGTAATTTGCAGATATAAGTCTCTGGACAACCTCCTTTTAAAGTTTACCGAAAATTGGTTTCAAACCCATCCATTATTCTCAGCCTCCTTTTAAAGTTTGGTTGATGAAACCTAAGACCGAAAATTGGTTTCAAATCCATCCATTATTCTCAGCAAGTACGGACGTGATAAAAATCATAAATGATGGAGTTGAAACACTGAAATCTTATCATTCAAACAATATTGGTTTCAAACCTTAAATTCTCGTAAAAAATAATGGCTTCCAGTTTCATGTTCCACATTTCATTTGGTACTAGTTTTCTCACACCAAAATTCTTGTGCAAGTATATCATCATAACATTAGTAGCTATCTACTAGTGTGGGTGATTTTACTTAAATTTGTTTTCCTAATAGAATATTACTCTTATTTTTTCACATTTAAAACTCTCTCTGTTATTACTTCTCCAACTTCTCAAATAAGTTTTTGCATGTAAAACTTTGTTGTTTTGTTTTGAGATTTTTAGCTAATTTCAACTTATTAGAAGAGAGAGAGAGAGAGAGAGAGAGACTTTCAAATTATCCAACTTATTTGAAATCAGATCCCTTCATTGGTAGAAATTTAAAAAAAAAAAAATCGTTGCAAGATTCACCCCCACGTGCTTGCTATGAAAAGCAAGAGAACTTGATGAATAAATGTTTCTGGATGGTGGAGGAAAAGCTCAACGATCTAGATTTAAGACTTGTCTTCAAAATGCATTAAAATGGACAAAATGCCTCTCAAAGCTCAAAATAAAAGCCTATGGACTCTCCAAAAATGCTTTTATAGGCCCTAAACAAAATGGACAGCCTCGAGGGTCCTCGAATCGGGCCTAAAAAATAGCCCAATAAAATCATTTTAAAGACAGGGAATTTGCAACCCAGAAATGGCCCAAATTTTGTCATTTAAACATCTATAATTTCATACCATGTCTTTGGTTTATACAGCCCGAAAGAATGCAATCACATTTCAAGGCCATGAAACATATACCTAGAGTTCCACACTATGAAGCACGAACACTTCCCGAGAGGATGCATATTGGTCCCGGACACATGTTAGACGCTGCGTCACCAGACACGTGTTTGACATGCAAGTTGGTTGTATGTGTTTTTTCCCTAGTTGGATAAACTGAAATGAAATGCTAGGGACACATTTCCGATACGTTAGGGAGTAGGGACATGTTTGGGACACTTTGAAGGAAAGTGTGCCAGTGATGTAGACAAAGAAGTTGCATTTAGTAAAAGTTTTAAGAAAGTTGATGTTCGTTTAGTTAAAGTTTCGAGAGCTTTACTTTTTTATCTATTATGTGATGTATGGGTTGATGGAACGATTTTTCTTAAAAAATAGGATAAATTACACTGACCTCCCTTGAGATTTTGGTCAAATACAGTCAAACCCATTTTTTTGGACAAATTACACTGACACCTCTTAGCAGTTAACGCCGTTAACGGAATTGATAAAAAGACGAATTTACCCCCCAAACATTAATTTGTGTTAGGGTTTAAAAAAAACTGAGGAAGAACAGTCCACCACCATCCCGTCCCCCCCACCCCAATCCAAATCTCACCTCTCTCTCTCCCAAATCTCATCTCTCTCTCTGTGTGTG
>JAOTRH010225279.1:0-10370 GCA_034768845.1 Heliamphora exappendiculata
TATATATATATATATATATATATATCTCACTTTTCTGTCATAGTTTGAACTAGACACCACTAGCACCACTGGAGGCCACCAGCAACCACCACCAGTGTCTCCGGCATCCTCGAAAACCCTCCATACGGCTCGTTCGTCCCACATGTTTTTATACAAAAAAAAAATTATATTTTTGTCACGGACTGTTTCTGATATCACCCACTGCGATCACCACTCGATAACTTTAAATCTAACATTTTGACGACCTAACGCCGTTAGTGAACGGTGTCGATAGTCAGAAACCTCTTTCGGCAAACCCAAATTGAAAATCTACATTTTATGATTTTATGTATAAAAAAAAGTTTTTTTTGGCCAACTTTGGACGATGATATCCGTTGCCCCGTACCTTTGATTTAACCACCGTAAGTTTTGTTAGATTCACCTCATGATTGTCTACGTGTAGCCGTAAATAGCAATTGAAACCGATGTTCAGATTATCCGAACGCGCATCCGAAATTTTAAGTAAAAAATTCGAGATGGAACCGGCGCGTGCACTCTGTGCGTGCATGGCCTATGCATGGATGATGGTTTTGATTTTTTATTTCTATTGTGCTTGTTTTGGGTTCCTCGGGTTAGTGTTAGTTACTGTTACGATTGAATTTTTGTATGTTCATGCAAAGGTTTTGGTTTTGTTTTTGTTTTGATTTTTATTCTGTTTAGTTTGGGTTCTAGTTTACAGTTAGGAGGTTTTTACATGGACTGTTGTGGGTGGGTTTAGTTATAATTTGTTATGTTTTTTTGGGAAAGCCTACTGTTGTGTTTTACACCAAATTGTATTTTTCTTTTGTTTAGTTTCTTTTGTTGGATATTAGTTATATAAGTAAACTATAGATATATTTTGTTAGTCAAGGCTTTATAAAAAAAATTAATCCTATTATTTAAATAGATTTTTTTATTTAAAAAATATATTTTAATAAAAGTGTTTGGGTAATTTTATATGTTATAAAAATGAAATATTTTATACAATTAACATTAAGAAAGTTTTTATTTAAAATTAATATACTTTCTTACATGTTATGAATTTAACTAGTTTTAGGAAATAAAATCGAATTTTAAAGTCAAATTTTATATTTTTACATGTTATGAAAAAATAAAGTTAAATATTTAGGTATATTTTTAATGATTCATGTTATTATATATTATATAATAATAATAATAATGATGATGAATTTAAATTAAAAAACTGGAGTATTTATGAAAATGTTAAACTATAATTTTATTTTAGTCACTTTTAAAGTAAGAAAAGTTAGGATAGATATGTGAAATTTTTTTAAGTAATATTTGTTGCCTATTTTAGATTTTGAGAATTTTGAAACTAAATTCTGTTAGATTATGTGAGTTTCTGATATCTGAAGTGATTTTTATTTCACGTGAATACTTGATATGCTGTATTGTTAAAAAATAAAAATGAATGGTGAAAATAAAAAAGAATGATAAAAATTGAAAACGAATGAAAACGATGCATGAATGAATAATGGGTTAAATGGCGTCCTGATCGCTGTGGGACAATAAGCGTACCAGCGAGACGAGCCAATAAGAATGGAGGCCACAACCAGGTGACTATAAGGAATTATTATATTTACCGTATAAAATGTGGGATCGCTCTCTACCGAATTTTAGCTAATCATTTAATATAAATATCATTCTAACACTATGTAATAATTAAGAGTTCAGATATTATTGAATTCACACTAGTTGTGCTAATGAATGTTGAAATATTTCAGGTAATGTTTGATTATATGAAGAAGCCAACTGCTGAAATAATGAGTTTTAATTTATGTTTAATTTTTTTGTTTCTGTCAATACTACATTTCAAATTTTTGTAATAAGTATTTGGAATTACATTTCATTATTGATTGCACTTTAATTTTATTAAGTTGCTCCGGAAGTATGTTTGTTTTATTAAAAGTGATTTCTTTCAATAAATATTTTATTTTAAAAAAAATATCAGTTAACAAAATTCGAAATAAGAAAGTGAAAAATAAAAAAAAAAAATACTTTTTGTGAGTTTTGACTCACTGGTCGGTCACGGACGCCATATATGAAAATAGGTCGTAACACTCTCTTTGCCTTCTACGTGGATTCCTCTGGTTTTCTTGCCTTTGAATATTTTGTCTGAGCTCTTTGATCACTTTATCGCGTTGTTACATTCTCTGCTCAAGATTATTGATGATTCTGTCTCGCCTTGCTAATCTCTCTTCTAATCTCCCTATTTCTCTTGAAGATAGAAGAGATGATTTTTCTCCTCTAGAGCTTGTGGTAGAATAACGCAATTGTCTCTCATTGTGTGCGGCATTGTTCCTACGCCTTCGAACCTCCGAAGGGACCCTTGTGGCCCTTGGTTGTTCTGGAACGACCGGTATTGATCTTTAAGGAATTCTTTTTCACCCTCTTGTGTGGCTTCCAATGAATCTAATACGAGTCTGGCTCATGGTTTTGTTGGTTCAAGATCGTTGTTCCCGCATACGATGCCAAGTTATGCGCGCTGTAAATTAGATGGCACAACCAGAACTAACTTGATTGGTTCAAATATGATGATCCCGAACAAGTAGGGCATCGGGCTTCTTGTTGCCGAACTCCTACAAGACGAAGAACAATGTTAGTACTTTTCGGCCTGATTTGATCAGAAAGTAATCCAATATTCAAGTTAGATTTAACTCTAAGTGATTTCTAATCAAGAATTAGGTTAGAATTGCGTACCTAGGGATATAGAGTGTCTTCCCTTTTATAAGGGTTAAATCTAGGGAGGCTGAGTACTCTTAGAACTCTGTCTTTTATACTTAATCTCTAACTTACCAAAGATTATGCCTTATCCTAAAGCAATTCTCATTGCTTTAGGATGCTTTGACTCTGCATCCCCAAACTATCATATTGAGAATGGGATCTTCCTGAGTTATCCTTTTACCTTGGGCTAATTTGGACTTGAATATTGCCTTGGCCTAATTTGGACTTGAATACTGTGGATTGTCCCTTTCTGAGGTGGATCGAACTGTCAATGGGTCGATCCTTTAAAGCAAGTTTGAATTTGCTTGCTTTCGACTGGATTTCAAGCTCGTAATTTTGTCCACCATGTTATATGTAATTGCTCATTGGAATGATAAAATCACCCTGATATATGGATATTATATTTAGATATCTAATTACTCATTGAAAATGATGGGTAAATCACTATACATTTTAACACTAAAAAAGAAATCTATACTATTTGTATATTTCAATATTTATTTATTTATTTTTCATAAATTCATGAGTGTATAAATAAACATATCATTAAATATTTGAAAAAAAAATTAATGGAATAACTATTTAGTACAAAGGATATATCTCAAAACAAGTTATAAAATTAGGATCCTATAGTAATTAACTAAAAGTATTTATGTTAGCTCAAACGGTAATATTTTTGAAATTTTTTTTGTTAGGAGAAATTAAAAAAAATAAAAAAATACTTTTAAAGACTTTTATTTGGCTTTAATAAAAAAAATTCAATTTTAGTCAAAACGGTAATATTCTTAAATTTGTTTTATTATGACAACTCAAAAAAAAAAGTTTACACGAAAAGCACACAAAGTTCAAAATAATTGAAAAAAATCGCAATAAAATACCGACTAAAAAGCTATCCCAAATAGATTTTAATTGTTTTAAATATTAAATCTTTTAGATATCTCAAACAAAAGCTTAAAAGTTAGTTTGTTTTTTGGCATAAAGTCTTTTTTTCAAAAAGGTTAATGGTCAAGAAGTAACCCGTGTCTCTCTAATAATGGTTTAAAGCTACGTTTTAATGAAATAATTTTTTATTCATTTAGTTTAAAACTTTAAAAATAAGAAGTACAGTTTAAAGTCAGTTTTCAAATGAAACGTTGTAAAATTTTTATTTCAACTTTAAATTTTAAACTTCGCAAAAGACAAAAAGAATATAAAAAGATAGACAACAAAAGAAAAGGAGCTTAAAAAGAGAAGTCTTTTGGAGAGCCCCACCAATTTTGACGTGGGATCTACACATTTGGAGTATAGTCTTTGGGAGGAGCCCTACCAATTTTGAATTTTGACGTGGGATCTACGCATACAAAGAGAAGGGAGCTCAAACTTTAGCTGACAGACTAAAGTCATCTTATTTTTTAGAGAATTTAAAGGATAAAAACAAATGAATATTTGTATATTCAAAAAAGAAGAAGGCTCTTTCTAAAACTCTCGTTGCTGAGTTTATGAGAGATGTCTTTTCAATTTATGTTGTCACCAAAAAAAAATGGTAAACAAATTATAGCACGCTCAGTGAGACAATGAATAAGGAATAAGTCATAATTCAAAAGTATTGAACAAGCTTAAGCGGTGCTTCAACTTCGTACTTTTGGAACAAGGAATAAGTCATAATTCAAATAATGAATAATTCTTAATTTGAATAAGAAAATTCAAACATAGGCAAATTACTTGCAAATCAATGAAAATAATAAAAGAATTAACACTTTGACTAGAGCATGCCAAAAATAATAATTTCTAAAAAAGATAAATTTTAAAAAATAAGAGTTTTCTTAAAATAAAAATAAACAAATTCTGAATATCAAGAGTTTTTTTAAACAAAATATTATCGGCCATTCAATTTTTTTCTTTCACATTTACCAATGCAACTGTTTTGAAATTTTCATATGCCACTTGTTTTACATCACATGGTCTAAAATGTGAGGAAAAAAGATGGAGGGTTTGTCATTTCTACATGGCAGTTATTATTTTACTAGATTTTCTCAAAATTTAAAGCAACTTGTGTGCATTCTTTAAGATTACTTCAATTTATAATAACCTAGATCATGATTCTTTCTTATCTCATGATGTTGATGTAAATTAAGATATAAACCAAGAATTGACCAACAGTAAAACAATAAAATTGGTCCAAGCTGCCAAGGAGAAACAATGTGGAAAAAACCATTTTTATGACATTGTTTTGTTACCTGAAGATGACATTAACCTAACTACATGGTTTTGTCTACCTGACACTGCCCTATTTGGGCTAAATTTCTTAACTTTTGCTTATTTTTGTTTTTTTTTTTTAAATTTTTTCATCTTTTGAGTAGTTTTTTTTTATTTTTTCGAATTGTTTCGATGACATAAATTAGAAGAGTAGAAAATTTTGATTAAAAGATAAAAAGTTCAAAGAAGATGAAAATAAGTAATATTAAATTTTGCTTTATTGGCTTATTTTGATTTATTTTTTATTTTTTTTGAATTTTTTAATCTTTTAATAAATAAAAAATTTATTTTTTCGGCTTAGTTCGATGAAAAAAGTTGAAAAGCACAATAATTTGCCTCAAAGATAAAAAAAAAATTTACTAAAAATAAAAATAAACTAACTAAAATAAGTAATTAAATAATTATCCCAAACAACTATTTTCTTGAGATGAGCTTTACAATGCCCCTTGGAAAGAGAAAATTTTCGATGCAAAGAAAAAAATTGTTATCCAATACTTAACTTTAATATGATTGCTATACAGTGTTAAGATGGTGTTCTCATAGCAGAGATCTTGAAGCTCTTATTTGACAATTTTGATTTTTTAATTTTTTTTAGTTAAAAATATTAAAAAATTAAGATTACTCTTTTTGTAAAAAAAATAAAAAAATTAAAATAACAAAAAATTAAATTAAAACATGAACTTTCAAAATATTATATTTAAACTTTCATCACTTTTAAAATACAATAATACTCTTCATTCATAACTTATTTACTGTCACTACTAACTATATATAATTGTTAACATTAAATATATATATATATATATATATATATAAAAGTAAAATTATTTACTTTGAATAAAAAATAAAAAAATTAAATTTTTACCCAAATAATTTATTTTAAATCCAATTTATCTTTTTATCTAAAAGCTGCAAAAACAATAAAAAAGCTAATTTTTATGTGAGGCCTTACTCTGCCGGCCCTAACATTGATGAGTACCATTAGAGTAATTCCAAAAGCTATAAAAAGAAAGAAAAAAAATACTTGGAAAACGTCTATGTACTTAATTAAAAAAAAAATCTTCAACGCATCTCAATCCAATGAGAAATTATATCATAGGCCTCAATTAGAATAATGACTTATTTTGTTTATATATTTTGTTTCTTATTTTACTTTTATGATACTTTTTTCTAGATTACAATTTTTATTTTTTTAATTTATTTTATGAAAAAAAATTTAAAAGTAAATTTTTTAATCAAAAGATTAATAGAAAATTTTAAAAGATAAAAATAAGCCAATAAACTATAATTAAGTTTGTTTATATTAGTTTTTAGTAAAAAAATTTTATCACCCAATTAAAAATTTTATTTTTTATTTCTCTCATCGAGTTGAATAAAAATAAAGTAAAAAATCAAAAGATGAACAAGCCTTAAAAATAAAATAAAAAAAGAGGTCTTTTCATTTTTAAAGCAAACAGGGTCTAAATTGGCTTTATATGATACATGGTGCACTCTCCTAATAATAGCAAGAGACTTGACTATTTTACCTCTTATTTTAATGCAGCTATTATGTCGTGTAGTAATAATGTTGTATCATTACTATATTAAACTTTTAATTTATATACGCTATTATATTTAAATGGGTATAACAATTTAATTTTAACTTAAATTTTTTATTTTAAATTATTTTAAATTCAAAAAATTAAATGTTCATTTGAGAGAGCTATGAGGTGCCTCGCCAAAGGCTTAAAATAATTTTAAGTTAAAAAATAAAAAAATTTACTTAAAATTGTTATAATTTTTAAAATTTATCTTTAAATAAATTTATATTCATTATGGATCTTATTTGATAAATTATGACAACTACATTTTAAAATATAATTTTTATAAAAATAAATTTGTATAATAAAAGTTATGATATTTTTTAAAAAAATATTAAAAAAATTATGTAAAAAACAAAAAGTCTAAAAGAAGAGAAAAATACATCCACACATAGGGAAAAAAAACTCTCCACACAAGAAAAAATTAAACTTAATTTCACACCAAAAAAAGCTACGTACAAACCTTCACATGAAAAATCACAAATTTAGAAGTCAAGATATAGGCCTCATTTGGCAATTTAGCTTTTTTCCCTTTTTTGATAAAATGCCTGTTATACGTTCTGAAAATTTTGACCAAAAAATATATCAGTTTTGCTATATACGTGTCACTCTCACACTAGACCACTACTTTGCGCAAGAGATGATCACTTCTCCAACCTTCGCACAACACATTTCAATGACTAAAAGTTCAATTTCAAAAGTTTTTCTCATTTCATCAAAAATGTTTCTTCATCGACGATAAGAAAATTGAACCAACTCAGAGAAATAATTGGCAAAAAATGTAAGATCGTAACTCTTTTTTAGTCAAAATTCTGTTTTAAAACTCGAAAATTCATAACATATTACTCATATTGATCTCAAAATTCTATACTGCGGTGAATGTTTTTTTGTTTTTTTTTTTACAGTAAGGACATTCTCACTGATCATAATGTACAAATAATTGTAAAAATAATATAAAAATAAACATTTTCACTGATCAAAAATACTGAGAGTATTCTCACTGTTCAAAATTACTGAGAACATTTTTACTTATCAAAAAAACTGAGAACATTCTTCTTAAACTTCTCTTCAAAAACACTAAGAACTTATCAACATTGGAGTTCTTATATTACTAACGAAGATAGATATAAAAATGAAGACGTAGAAAGAAAATATTAAATCAACTCATTTCAACTCGTTCTTAATTTCGACTCACTTATTTCTTTATATAGTAAAGCAAAAATTATATTGCATACACCATCAAAGTTCTCATATCATCAACGATGATAGATATAAAAACGAATACGCAGAGAGAAAAGATTAAATCAACTCATTCCAACTCGTTCTTAATTTCGACTCACTTATTCTCTTATACTGTAAAGAAAAAACACACTCCAACTGTTGCTTAAAGAAAAACGTTTCTGTAGAAAATATTGGTCATTTTTTTCGGGAGATCTAGACTTTCTATTTTGATAAAGGCATGCGTAAACCTCTTAGAACATGCATATCCTAGTGGTATAACTTTCATAACTGTCCTACTTGCTGCTTCATGCTCTCTTTGGTATCCATTCCTCTAGCTTGCTAGAAGCTTGTAATATCAACAATCAAACACTAAGCAACAATAGTATGCATGCATCATAGCAGCTTGCACCATCACAGAATGCAACAGCCATGCACCAACACAGCAAACTAGGCAACAACATAAGTGCAGAAGCTGTCATGCACCAACATAGGAAACCAGTGCAACACCAGCATTAGTATCAGTGCAATGCACTAGTATTAGCATCAATGTAGCATTAGTGCACAAGAGAAAACTGACTCAAGGCATATTCGAGATAGCTCTAGTTTCCTTCTGGATCAAATCAAAGATCAGTAGGGGAATATTCGCTCTCTATGTCTGTTGTGATTCCACCTTTCTTGCTAGGTGGGCTAAACGATGCGCAACTTGGTTCCTTATCTGTAGATATGTGTGGCTGAAATTTTCTTATCCTTTTAATTTCTTCTCGTACTTCTTGCACTATATGTCCAAATAGGGCGAGAACTTCCTTATTATCTTTGATCGCTTTGCTGAAGGTTAGGGAATCTCCTTCCAGTTAAACCTGTTATAGTCTTAATTTCATGGCAAATTATAACAGTCTTGAATGCAGCTAAGGCTTCTCCGCATTCTGCATCCCCATTTAGATCCATCTTCTCCGTCCTTGCCACAAGCACCTTCCCCTCTTGATCTCTCACCACTGTGCCAATGCCCATAAAGTTGGACTTCCGAAATAAAGCCACATCAAAGTTCACCTTAGAGAAGTCTTCTATTGGGGGCTTCCACTTGGTTATCCCTCTTTATATATTTTGGCTACCGCACATATGTTGCATACTTGCAAATTCATGTAAGTATTCCCTAACAAAACGGGATGAGAATAATCAATCTGACTCGCCTATCGATTATCGGAGAAGGTTTTGACCATTGAGCCTTTAATTTCTTCCGCACTCTTTCCTTTGTTTGTGAAGACCACCTCATTTCTATTACTCCAAATACACCAGCAAGTTACAAGAAGCAGACCCTTGGCTATTGAGTCCATCCTCTTCCAATTATCAATGATCCATTACAGCATGTTAACATCATGTCCCATTTTGATCGTCGACTGTAATGGGCTGATACTCCACACATTTACAGCCACCTCACATCATGTAATGCAGTGCCCCATTGTCTCCGCCTCCTCCTTGCATATCTTGCATATGGCACACTTCACAATCTTTCTCTTCCAAATATTTGTTTGAATCAGTAATATGTTCTAACACAATTTCTATGCACAAATTTTCACTTCGTTTGGAATTTAGAGATGCCAAACCTGTTTTCAAAAGGACTTCACCTCCTCCGAACACCAGGATGTGGATGCGAGTTTTTCCCATGCCATACCCTCTATTTCCAAGTGATACACTGATTTAGCTAAAAAGTGGCTGTTCCTGGAGAAGTGCCAAACCTGTGAGTCTTCAGTCGGCCTTGGGCTCAATAGGATTTTGTATATCATATCAACTTCGAATGGCAAGAAGATTTGGCTAACCACATTCTTGTTCTAAGTTATCCAATGTGTGTCAATGAGAGTACTCATCTGAGCCTCTTGGGGTAAACCATTTTGTCTGGCAATAATTTTGAATGTATGAGGCCTCGATACCCATTTACCATTCCAAAGCAAATCCTTAACATTCCACATACTTCTTCAGGTGAAAGATGGGTTGTTCTCCAGCCTTGCATCCATAACACTTGTATTTGGGTAGTATATTGCCTTCAAAATCTTTGCTACTAATGTGTTTAGGTTAAGGGTGTAATTTGGGCCCAACCCAGACGTGGCTTGGGTGGGTCTAGCTTGGCCCACAACCCGCAAGCTCTCGCAAAAAATCAAGGTGGGGCGGACCGAACTTTTTCCCATGGGCAGGCCTAAGCCCCAAGGGTATAGGACTCAGCCTCAGGCTTAGGCCTCAAGCCAAACTTTGGGCGGGCCGGTCGAGTTTTTTCGAATTTTTAGTTTTTTTTTTAAAATTATTATTGTAACTTATATAATATAAGTTTAAATTTTTTTAGTTATTAGTTGTTGTTATATTAGTTTATTATTAATTTATTTGTCAAATTTTATAATAAATTAATAAGTTAGTTTAATATTTATAACAATAGAAGTTCATTAATTTTATATTTTTATATTTTTATAAGTTTATAAATTATAATTTATAAGTTTTAAAGTTTATAACCTATTAATATTATTACTAAGTTTATAAGTTATTAACTTATTATTTTATTAGAAGTTTTAAGTTAGTTTTATTATT
>JAOTRH010225290.1:0-10370 GCA_034768845.1 Heliamphora exappendiculata
GGTCATGATACCCCAAGAACTTATATAAGGAGTTACTTCTCAGCATTTAAGAAGGTTGGAGACTTGCATTTACTGTTTCATTGCTCAAACAATCTCAGAATCATCAAGCTCACATTTATTACTGTAACTCTAATTCTTGTTTCTCATTTCTCTTTATCTTTTCAGTTATTATAAATTATTTATATAAAGCGAGTGAGAGTTCATCATTAATACTCTTCATTTATTGTAATCAATGGTGAGTCATCTTTTATCCTTTGAGTGAGTGAGTGAATCTCATCAAATAAGAGTTCAAGAGATATTAGAAGAAAACAATGGTTCGTTTTCATAATATCTTCTTGAAGCTGAAATAGACTTGTAAATGTGCCCGTAAACAATCAGATCATTCAAGCAAACCCTTGAAGATTGTAAAGACTTGGAATACGCCCATGAAGTATTCTGAATAGTAAAAATACTCAAGGGAAATCTTGAGGAGTGGACGTAGATTAGAATAAAACCGAACCATTATATATCTCTAGTGTCTAGTTCTATCTCTCTATTCGTCATCTTTTAATATTTGTATTGATTTCATATTTGTTTATCTTGTCTTATTGCGATATTAAAAGATTTTTTTAAAAAAAATTTAAATTGCTATTTATTTCTTTTTCATTAAATAAACGAAGCCTAAAATTTTTTTTTTTCGACAACATTTTCCCAATTATCCTAGTAATTGAAAGAAACAAATGAAGTTTTAGTTTTGTATATGAACTGGAAAACTGCAATATACTGATCACCATCTATAATTTGGTCAATCATCTTTTGTTCCCTGCTATGATAATTCAACCCGTTTGAGATAATTGGATATTTGTTTATTTTATTTTATTTATTTTTATTAAATATTTATATTTTTTGAGTTCTCATATCAAAACGAACTAAACAAATAAAAAAATTGATCAATATATATATATATATATATATATATTTATAATTCTAAAAAGATAAAAAAAATTTAAATTTTAAGTTATTTATTTTCGTCTTTAGTAAAAAAAATTTATTTTTCGATCAAATTCTTTTATTTTTCCCGTTCATCTCATGGAGATGTTTCGAAAAAATAGAAATTTATAAATAAAAGAAAAAAATATTTCAAAAAAACAAAAAATAAACAAAATAAAAGAAATTTAGCCCAAACAAAAAATAGACAAAATTAAGAGAATTTAGCCCATGGCCATGTGAAGTTTGACATTATGTTCAAAAGAATGCTAGTAAAAAAATTCCATCTTCAAATATCATTATGTACGCATGCGTCACCGCGCGAGCGCGCGCGCACACACACACATATATATATATATATATATATATTGACTTAAATGTGAAAGAAGGGCGAATATAATACCAATAAAATAGCAAAATTTCTCGAACTTCTAATTCTCATACGTGGAGTTAATAATCTAATTTAACGAAATAAACGTGGAATTACTAATCTCGAAAGACAAATTTTATAAGAATGGGATTTACATTTAAAGAAAATTAACATGAACTCCTCCGTCCCTCACAATGAATATAGTCATAGTTTGAGTTCTCATGACCACTAAAGGTTCGTTCCATCATTAATTTTAAAATCTAAAAAATAATTAAAGTTCACGCAAACACTTGATTTTTGGCACAAGCAAACAAACATTGACATAAGCACACAACTAACCTTGACCAATATTTAATCACATGTTTGGACCAAATCAAGGTTTTTATGGTATTGTCTGATATATATTTTGGTGGGCCGAGCTTCATATTAAATTGAACCAATTCATTTGGGTTAATTTTGAACTCATAATGAATTCATTTCGATGATTCAAATAATTCATTGTTCTATTATTTCTAATGTATAAATAATAGGGTAATTTTTACTCAAGTTTCATTTTATGCTTCATTTTACTACCTAGTCCAAGAACAAGTTCAACTTTCTTACAAATCCTGTTTTAAATTAGATTTTCAATTGTATGCTTTTATTCAATCTCCCATTCGCGCCTATCTCATTTCTGTTCAAGTGCAACGGCTCCGAAAAATCAGCAAGAAATCAAAGCAAACTCGATCATATCCGATTTTGATGTTCGAATGGCACGAAAACGTGATCGTGGAGATATTGACCATCCACGGACTGCGAAAAACCAACGTAATATTCAGGAAAATGAATCTGTGGCTATCGATTGGGTTCGGAATGTAGATTCGAAGAATAAGAATTTTCACACTCGCCATAAATATCATAGCAAAAAATTTTCAGATTTCGATAAGTAAATCTCTTTGAATTTTTCATTGCTAAAAATGATACATGACAAATGTCGTGTGTATCATTATTGAAGAAAATGATACACTAAATGCAATACGCTATTTACTGAACACATTCTAATATGTTACCATTTTATGTGATTTTAACAAATAGTGTATTATTTCTGATACACTATTTGACATGTATTATTTTATTATGTTGTTAATGTATCATTCTATGTTACTCTAAAGTTGAACCATTTTCTAATGCAGCAGATAGTGTTCACCAAAAAACGGGTCATTTTTTGTGGTCTTCGAACATAGTGTATTATTTCTTTAAACAAGTACAACTTTAATGTTTTACATAATGTATCATTACCTTTATATCATTTTCTGCATTAGATATGTGTATTATATTTAATATATTATTTTCTGTAACAGTGATACACACGACATTTGTCATGTATCATTTTTTGCAACGAAAAATTCAAAGGAATTTATTTACCGAAATCTGAATAACCAAAGTTGTATACCAAAAATCAACAGCGCGCCTCACAAAAAATGAAAGAATCAATATTCAACGTGCAAAAATAATCAGAAACTGTTTGTATACCAGAAATCACCAACTCGCTGTACAAAAAATGCAACAAAGTCTTCTTCACCGTGCAAAAAAAACCCAAAAATTGCATGAAACAGTCTTTTTCCCCGTGTGACTCTTTTTAATACGATTGTGTATATATTCAGCAAATATTTTGAGGGTCCGAATTTTTACAGTTTGTGTAATATTTAAAAATCTGGTCAAATCGTATCCAACATCTAAAAATAAAAAAATATAAATTTTTAAATATAAAGATATGGGTACAATCCTTCCATATATATCATGCTGCAATAACTAACAACTAGAGGTATGTAAACCTTATATTTTTAGAAAAATTTAAATAGGACTTAATGGAGCATAGAACTTTTAAAAATGACTTATCTAAAAACAATAATCTAAAATGAGATTTATAGATAATTTACGCTAAATAATTTATGAAAAAAATCAAATTAATCTAACATTATTAAGTATATGAAGAAATAACATTTGTGTTAAAAAATAAACAGTAAAATTCAGACTCCATTTGAAAAAATATGATTATTTTAGACACCTAGTAATATTTAATTAATTTAATTTTTTACATAAATAACTTGCATACTAAAAACAATAAATAAACAGCAAAAATCATCAAAACGAACCAATTTTGAACCTAAAATTAACTTGACTAAACCAGTCCAGTCCATCAATTAATATACTGAGAAGAAGCATCTCTCTATCTTGTTGTCCCATGCTAATCCATCCCCCTCTTTCTCTCTTCAAAGAAGCATTCAAATATGATGTAATGTTATTGAACAGATGGAAAGATTGGAATAAGGCTATTTTTCAAGGAGAAGAAAAAAATGAATGATTAATAGAATTAATTATTTGTAATCATGAAAATGAGAGAGGAATAGAATTAGTTATATGTAATCATTTATATTGGTAGCAAAACAAAGAGAATATATATAAATATTTTGGACAAATTATATTTGTAACACTCAAATGTAATTAATGCAATGCTCGAATCATCGTTGTGCTACTATTGTCGTTGTGTTATCATCATCAAAATATGTTCAATAGTATCTTTAAAAATGAACAATTATGTATAATGTGATCGAGTAGTCTAAATAGATTGAGCAATTTATTTTAGTATAAACATTACGTGCTTATTTGTTAACTCAGTTTAAAGCTGTATTTTTTGTTAAAAGTTAATTTAGCAAAATTTGTAAGGGGCTAAGGCCTTATTTGGCTTAAGAACATTTTAAGGCAAAGGACAACGAGGCAATAAGTCAATTAAAAGCATTAAGTCAAAAAGAATAATTATAAGAATATTTTTTAATTTTTATATAATTTCATATTTCACACGTATCTTGTTTGATAGATATTTATGTATAGATTCTAAAAATATAATGTTTATAAAAAAAATATGTATACTAAAAGTTATGACATTATTTAAAATATATCAAAATATTTTTGCATAATAAGTAAAAAAACAAAAATGCTGAGAGTCAACATACAAAAATGTAATAAAAAAAAAAAAAAAAGGTTGTGAAACCAAATGAACATGGGTTTTAGGAGGCTTTAAGCCAAAAACTTTAACTAAAAGACTTTAAACCAGAAACCATAGGAAGATTAAAAGTGATATGTTGTATCACGCCATCTTTATTCTAGATTAGTCCTGCAAAAATTGCTCCATTTTTTTTAATCTCAACTTCTCGCAACTGTTTCAAATTTGTCCTCAAATTGTTTCACGCTCTATTGTAGGCCAATTTGGGATAATTACTTATTTATTTATTTTATTTAAATAAATTACAATAATTTCTCCTGAAGTTTATAAAAACTTCAAAAATCTCTATTTAGATTACTGAAATTATACTGACATCTTCTGTTAAATTTGTCAAAGAGACAGTTAAAAGAAAACTGACCCCCCTATATTTGAACTCATCTCTCTCTTTCAATTTTATTATAAAACATCAACCAATTTGCCTTCCACTTGTAATCACCTCCATTAAATTAAGCTCCAAGTTCTTTATGGGTTTTCTTAATTTACACATTTTTCTCCAAATATTCCAATTCTAAGTTCTGGATCATCTGCTTCAATTATTCTCGTTTTCCTCCCTCCATTTTCGTTACCAAGAAAGAAACCCAAAATGAGAAACAAATCAGCGTCTTTTCCTTTTAAGTCTCCTATCAGGAATCAGCAAGAAAATTAAACGAGAACTGGCTAGAAAACGAAAATAACATATTCATTAGTTAGTTACAAATATACCTAAATATTCAAAGCACACAAATCTTCAACTAAAAACCACACGTTTGGGAAGGAAAACTGAAAAAGATACAAAAGCAAAAAAAAAAAAAGACGCAAAAATGGTTTGTTTCAATGTAGAAGATCTCTCTCTCTCTCTCTCTCTCTCTCTCTCTCTCTCATGAATTCCTTGCTCTCCCTCTCTAAAAATGGTTTCAAAATCATAGCTTTTTTACTACTGTGTCTTCAGCATTGAACCTATTTGAGCTACTGGTTAGTATTTAATTAGCTTCTGGAACTTGATTATGTGAAGTGGTTTTTGTCTTCTAATATGAACATTTTTTTTTATCTTTTAGTCAAAAAAAACTTTACTTTAAATTTAGAAAATACACTTATTTAGATTAATATTAAAAAAAGCACTAAAAACAAAAAAAAAACTATATAAAAAAATCTAAAGTAAACTAAACTAAACGGACGTCTTCAAATGGGAATGAAAAGTGATTAAAGAAATTATGGGCCCAAGAGATCTATCCTGACTGTTTTATATATCCTCAAGACAATAATAATATTGAATTAGGTAACGATTTGTTTGAATATTGTTTGTGTTACTTTTTCTTTAATGATTGATCCTTCTAGAGTTTCGTCAACCCATTTCATGATCCTCATGATTTTATATATATATATATTGTTGGGGTAAATTTATGAATACTTTGGTTAATTTTTATAGGTTAAACAAACCATCAACTGGTAGAGTGAGTTCAATTAAAGTCCAGATAAAATACGTATGAATTAATTTCAAAAAATTAATAGTACTTAAAAATGGGACTTTTGATTTAAGGTTCATAATTAACATGTCACACAATATTAGGTCTAATAAAAAAAATTACCTTCTAAAATTCATTGAATCAAATTGGACCAAAATACTCATACAACTCTAAATATTCATTCATTTGCTTCAACACATTATCCCTTTATCTCAATACTCATATCCTCCACCTCCGGTGACCGCTAATGAGTTTCAATGACCAACGCCAATGACTTCCAGCGACCGCTAACGAGCTCCAATGACTAACTTCGACGACCGCCGCTGGAGACTTCGGCGATCAATTTTGGCGATCAACTCTAGTGGCTTTCGATCACCAATTTTGATAGCATTTAGCACGCCATCAATTTCGACGACTTTTCGGCCACCATTTTTGATAACTTTTGACGATCAACTATATATAGAAATTTTCGGTAACCAACTCCAACAACTATTAAATCAGAGATAGTGTCATATGTTTGAATACAAAAAAGTGAACATTTATTTTTTCTAATGTCTTAGAAGCTATTAGTGTAATGACGATAGATATATTATGATTTTTATTAACAGGGATAAATTTTACTATTTGAATACAATAAATAGTAAAGTTTATCTTTAGTGTGGCTAGTGTTGGAGCGAACAATGAAATTTATCTATTTTGCGGGTCGTTAAAAAAGTTACAAGAAGACTGTTGCAGATCGCTAGAAAATCGTTGGAAACTATCATTTGAGAGTCGCCAAAAAAATGGTCACAGTGAAGTTGCTAAAAATGGTCACAGGCGACTAAAGTTGATAAATAATGATGAGGTAGTAAGGATTTATATTAAGTAATTAGGAGAGTGTGAGTAATAAGAGAGATTTTATTTATAAAATTGTTAAGTATTAAATTAGAGGATCTTAACTTTTAAAATTTTTAAAATAAAGGATCTAAGAAAATTAAAATTAAAGAGGATTAAAAGCACTATAAGATCTAAAAAATAAACTTATGATTAATTATACTTGTTAAAACTTTTAGTTATTTTAGGTTTGTCAATTCCTAATCAATTTCAAATTCGTATGTTAAGGAATTTTGATGGTTTAATATTTTTGATTTTGATTCCCTATAAAAACACTCAAACTAGGTAAGAGTTATGTTGTACAATGTTTCTTTTCTTTGGAAACTATAGAGTTTGAGTTTTACAAAAGTTAGAGTTCTTTTAAGTATTTTAGTTTTTTAAGGATGAAAGGTCTTAGAATTTAAAAATCAGAGTATAAGTTTACGAAACTCAGAAGTACAACACAACAAAGTGAATTCGTGAATTCTATAAATAAAGATCTGCTATGTCATTGCTTGAGCGGCAAGGAGTTCGCTTGAGCGAACGCCTGATAGTCCCAGTTTGTTTGAATTAGAATTGTTAGGTCTGTTGTCCACTTCCATAAATATATGAGTGATTTCTAAATTCCTAGAACAAGAGAGGGAATAAATCAAATATTCAAATATCAATTGAAATTCACATTCCATAGTTGCTCTCAAGTCCGGGAGTTCAACTTTTGATTTTTCTTTAACATCTTAGGTGGATTCCCAAAATTAATTTGGGTAGATTTCTAAGATTGCCTTCAGATAATTTTGTAGGCATGAACTATTAAGAATTTGATACTTTGATGAAGCATTGTGAATTTTGTGTGGTGGTGATTACGTATAGAGAACAGTGCACGTGGATTAAACAAGTGGGGATTAAAGTGTTTAGATTGAAAATTTGACTGTAGTTTGTAAGTAGTTTTGTAACTATTCAATAATATAGTACTTGATTTACATGCGTCTCGACTGGTCATGTGATTTTTACTCGAGTTGGAGTTTTTTACGTAAAAAATTGCAAGTCTCTTATTGTTTGTGTAATTGTTTGTTTTAAGGATGATTTAATCTAGGGTCCTAGTTTGGCAACTTATTTGATAATAAATTTCATGCTATAAACTGTTATCCTACGAGATCCTTTTAATAATTTTTGGGACTTTTATACTCTCAAAATGTTTTTCATGAAATTTAATATCATTTAATACTCGGTTGATTTTATTTCCAATGTTATAGTACCTGTTAAAGAATATTTATTGAAACTTTATCATCCCATTTAATTCCAATTACAGGATATCTCATGATTCTATATTTGTTTTAGCATATTTTTGTAATATAATATAGCCTGAAAATTGAATGTTTTACATGACAGGTTGAATGTCAACTTTATAGTACTAGATGATTCTAAATAGATGGGATTATATTGTATTATATTTTCAGCCAAAACTATTTCTATTACACCGATTTCGAAAATATATTATATTACACTCTTTCGTTACACAGATTTCAGAGTTATAAGTTCTAGAGTAAAACTACTTTCGAAAATATCAGATATTGTTTATATGAAGTGAACAATCCATTCCTCTTTCCTGTGCACCCGAATTAAAATTGAAAATTTTCCATCGCAATTAGGGTATGAGAATATGAGAAAATATGAATATATTCTATTTTGTGTGTTATATTTTATTTTATCGTGTTAATATATTTTACTAATTTGCATCATAAACTCTATATTTTGTACTTTAAATGATTGGTGAAAAATTTAATTGCAACTATGCAGAAAAGAAAAACTTTTTAAATCAAAAATAGAATTTATTTTACCGAAAATAAAATTTGTTTTATTGCAGTTAGCATATGAGAATATGAAAAAATATAAATATATGCTCATTCTATGTATTACAATGTGTTTTATCATATTAATATATTTTTACTTTTAAGCAAGTTGTCTTATCATGTTCTCATATTCTCATGCGTTGTCATCATCTTCACATAACATCAAAAGTTACATTTTATCAAATAGAATAATCTTATTTTATCAATCAAGCATTTCATATACAAAACATCAAGATTTCCATTTTCAGTAAAATAAATTCTACTTTCGACTTAAAAGTTTTTCTTTTCTGTATGGTTGTAATTTAACTCTTCATCAATCATCGAAGTGCAAAATATAAAATTTGTAATGCAAATAAGTTCACAAAACGATTATTTTATAAATTGCTATTTTTAATAATAGACTGACCTTCATATAAACAAGATTAGATATTTTTTAAAAGTTGTTTCGCTCTAAAACTTGTAATCCTGAAATCCGTATAATAGAACGGTGTAATATAATATATTTTCAAAATCCGTGTAATAAAAATAATTTTGACTAAAAATGTAATACAATATGATCCCATTTATTTAGGATCCTTTATTATCATAAAGTCGACATTCAACCTGTCCTATAAAATATTTCATTTTTAGGCTATATTATATTACCATAACATGCGGAAACAAATATAGAATCATGAGATATCTTGAAATTAGAATTAAATGAAATAATAAAGTTTTCATAAATATTTATTAACAGATGTTATAAAGTTGAAAATAAAATCAGCTGAGTATTAAATGATATTAAATTTTATGAAGAATATTTTGAGAGTATAAAAATTTCAAAAATTATTAAAAATTTTTTATAAAATAACAATTTATAACATGAGATTTATTCTCAAATAACTTACCAAACTAAGATACTAAGCTAATTAACCCTTGTTGGGGTTTTAATTACTTGCAATTGTCTAAATTTAGAATAATCAACATCTGACGTCATTCCATTTTGTTATACATAAAATAATTTAAATATTAATATTATTTTGTTTCAATCACTTAAAAAATATCGAATCTAAAACTTTAAAAAAAAAAATTCTTAAATTTTAAATTTTAACTACCAAGCCAATCTATTCGATTCATTAATCATGACATATCGATAACTCTTGAAATCTAACCCTAAGATTTACATATGTACAAGAATTTTCTCTTTTCTCTCTCTCTCTCTCTCTCTCTCTCTCTCTCTATATATATATATATATATATATTAGTGTTTAATACAAATGCATGAGTAATTGTGCATTCAAGAATTAAAACAATTGAGAAAAAATAATTTTAAATTTTAAATTCTGAAAAATTAATTAAAGCAATTGAGAAAAAATAAATTCAAAATTTAAGTTATGGAAAATTATAATTTTTAAATTAGATAATAGAAAAAAAAATTTGATGAGTATATTGGACAAAACCGAATTTCAAAAAAATAGTACAATAATTTTACTTTAAAGGGAACAACACATAAATATTCTCCTTTAATATAGGTCTCATTTGGCAATGTAACTTTAAATTAGGCTTTTTATGTAATATTGTTTTACATTAAATAAGCAAAAATTTTGCTTGTTAGATCGTTATGGTAATTTTAAGTCAAAAGATAATAAATTAAATTTTTTTTTCTTAAAATCATTTTAAGCCAAAAAACAAAAACACAAAAAAAACAAAAAGCTTTAAGTTAGAAAGAAATTGTTATGATTTTTTAATTTTTATTTTTACATAATTTTAAATTCAATATGAATCTTGTTTGATAAATTTTGACAAGTAGAATTTAAATATATAATTTTTATAAAAAAAATAGATATGTATAATAAAATTTATGATATTTT
>JAOTRH010225311.1:0-10369 GCA_034768845.1 Heliamphora exappendiculata
AAGTCTTCCATCACCTCTGCAATTAGGTCAACTCCTCATGCTCACCGAAAAAGGTTTTACAGCAAAATTTCACACCGTGAGCCGAAGCCCAATAGAACATAGACAATAAAAGTTGTAAAGCAGGCCATACAATTACACACACATGGGCTCAACCATAGGAGCCAAAAAGGTTTTCCTTCTAAAACCACAATTTTCCGTCAGACTATCACAAGTCTCAAAAAGGTTTTATTTCATAAAACCTCACATTTTTCATCCTTCAAACTATGCATATCATCCTAACAGATATCATGCCACAGTTAACAAAAAGCTGTAAGTAAAACAGTAAGCTCCACTTAGGCTACTCAGCCGAGGAGAAAGATATAAATGTAGTCCTATGTACCGATTCTGCCACATCGACGAAGGTAACAACTATAGACTCTCGTCCCTTACCCTCGACCCGTAGGTTTAGTAATGACAGGTTCTATACGAAGTTACAACAATAACGCCATTAACGGAGGCAACCGACTTAGTTTACGGGGTCACACCCGAGGGCACTAAGCACGCACACAACCACTTAGTTTATAGGACCACAACCCGAGGGTACTAAGCACCCATCCACCTCATTTACGGGGATTAACCCGAAGGCACGTAGGGACCTACTCTGCGCATGTTTTTGGACTTACACCGAGAAGCAATGGAAGCCCAACTCAACAATACTCACTGTCACGGTGTATCTAAGGAGAACATTTCAAAACCAACCTGCAAAACAGATATACAACACATGTATACAAAATGGATCCAATCCATCAACCATGGAGATCAAACAAAACATGTCAAACATGATTTCCACCCAAACATTTTTGAAGTTGAGACTCAACCCTGAGGGCTAGCTCCAAACCTTCAACAAATACGTTTTCCCAAAACTCTGTTTTCAAACCATCTCTTTGAAAACATCCGGTAAACCTTTTTGAAACCATAGAATCTCATAAAAATATCGGATAGACATCACACGAGGAAAGCTTGAACCAAAACACCTAATTTCTAAAACAGCCCAGGCTCAGTCGACTAGACCCACCCTCCAGTCGACTGAAAAACACACTAGAAAAGAGAACCAAAACAGAAACCATTTCAGTCGACTGAACCTCCAACATGATGATCCAGTCGAGTGAACTCTCAGGTCCAGTTGACTGAACCAGCCCAGATCTTGTTTTTGAGCTACGATTTTGGTTTTTAAATCTCGGATCAAGCCTGAAAAACACATGTTTTGATACCTAGGAGCATACCCGAGTTCAAGGCTATCATAAAACCACAAAAGGAACATCCCTCTTTCGATTTCATCCAATCGAACGTCGAAAAATGATTTTAACCTAAAATCGATTTGAAACATAAATCATTTTTCATGCGTTTCTAAATGGTAGAAACACGTAGGATTGCATGTAGTACCCCGTAACATTTATACAGTCTAGGATCCTACATCGGTGAGTTCAAAACTTGACGTCTCGATCCACGTGCAAAACTGAGCTTCGTCGGAATGAAATTCTGATTGGATGGATGCGTAGACCACGATGCCGATACTAAGGATCAGTAGTTGGTTTATCAAAAACCAAGCCTCGGGCCCCAGAGAAGTTAAAGAGAAGGCAGAGAGAAAACTGAAGGAAACTTAGAAGTTAAGTTTTCAAAATATCCTTTAGAAAGTATCTAAGTCCCGATATTTATAGGCCTCTAAAATATCTTTTTTTTTAAATTTTTAAAATTCGCACGGTAACTCCCTACAACTCCGAGAACCAACCCTGCATGCTTAAATAAACTTAAACATGCACCAAAATGAGTAAATCACACATCTTGGAAATATATATGCAAAACACATCATATATACATAAGTCTCAAAAAGAGACAGGTCCGGGTCTCACAATAGTAGTTAAGGTGTTGACCTTAAATTTCATTTGTGTCAGCACACTTGAGAATTTCAAGCGTGCTTTGCGTTAAACTGTCGACTCAATTATCAATTGGTATCGACACAAAACATTCTTTGCCAGAATACTAAGTATCAACCAATTTGATATAAAGTGTTACACAAATGGCATAAGATGTCGACTCATTTTTCATGTAGTGTCAACACAATCTTTTTTGAAAATATTAAATATTATCTTTTTAAATTAATTTTAATTTAAAAAATAAATTATAAAAATCATCAAAATCTAATTAAAAAAATCATTGGGCTAACAATCTCCCATTTTTTAATGATTACAACATTTTCTATAAAACACTTTTAAAAAGATTTTCAACAAGAATTCTACCCTTATCTTAATGCCTTAAACAATACATGCAAACTCAACATAGAGGCATTCAATCAGCATAAGATTTTCAAAAAACATTGCAACAGCAAATGTATGATCTCCAGGAAAATTAAATTTGTCAAAAATATGCAATTACTCAAAGTGCTCAAACATCCTACAGTTTTAACATAGCAAATTGAATCAGCATATACGTGCAATGTTTGTCAAGTCCCAAGCATAAAACACAACATGGCATACTGTCAACACTTGATATAAAAAATAATTTCAAAGCCACCATGTGGCATCGGAATTTTGGGTTCGGCTCAAAAACAGGAAATTCAAGATTTATTTTGAACACTTTTTAACACCTTGAAAACCAAAAGATTTTAAAAACCAATTTTGTGAAAAATGGAGTTGTCACTTCGTTTTTGAGAAAAAAAATGAAAAAAAAATGAACCACTAGTCTTTAAAATGTTTAACCAGAGAAAATATGAGTTCGGAGGCTAAGGTACGAATCGGGGAAGGTCTTAGGAACCTCGATTGCCTAATCATGAGGTTGACCTTCACTAATTATCATTGGTTGTTAATTATGTTTCTCAAATGCATGTAAGTATAGAAAGTGAAGGCAAAGAGAGAACAATTGAAATCAAATATTGAAAATAACATAGCATAGGTGTATAGAAACAAAACAAAGCATAAAAGAAATCCTAAGTCCTAAAGCATGTAAAATCTATTCTAAAGGGTACATGGTGAAAACTGCATGTGATGAACAAAAGATGGAATCATTCAAGCTAAACTAATAAGCCCAAATCATATGAAAATAACACTAAGGACGTATAAAAGCATAACAAGATTCTAAACAAAGAATGAGTAATCCTAAAGGTTTTTGAACCTCAATCATGTTGGAAATAAACTATAGACTACATACTAGACATCTCAGATCATGACAAAATTAAGCTACTGGAAATGAATAAAGGTTGCAGCCATAACATATAAACGTTGCAGTCGCAAACATTTTAAAGCTAAACTATACAGTCGCAACATTGATGGTTACGCTCGTAAAGATGTTAGTGCCAGAATGCTTCGACCGTAACATTGATTGTTGCGACCTAGGCACTATTTTGCTAAATTTAAAGAAACAGTGTACTGGGTTCAAGTGCGTGATATAAGCAGAATATAATTGAGACTATTTTAATTAAACTATAGTAAAAGCCAATCAAATTCTCAAAAAATTAAGCATGCTCTCAATTCAACAACTCAAAATTGATGATCAAACGCATGAATGAGGTAATCAAACCTAGTGATGGTAAAACTAAAGAATAAGCATGCAAATTGGCAAATGAAATTCAAATTCAAAATTCGACCTCCCCACTGTTGGAGGAAAACTGCCAAGATCATTAATTTGAATACGATTTTCTTGATAAAAAAATACTAGACAGGCAATCACCGAAATAGGCTCCAGTTTAAAATTTTTTGATGTCAAATGATCAAAATAAAATCCGTACTCCCAAAGTTAGATTTGGGATTATATATTTTGAAATCTGATAGAATGATTTTGGTTACTACAACAACCACAAATGTGAATCTTTCGAGTTGAAACACCGATCAAGCTTTCTACTGTATTCCCAGATGCGAGTCACAAACATAGAGTGGGTTACAATCTATCGTGATCTTGAACCTGCTAATCTAGCCACCTATGATTTATGTGAAAATCCTAATTCAATAATGTGTGGAATGAGGGCTAAGGTTAGCATAACCGCATATAGATAAGGCTACAATAGAGACCTGTGGAGTAAATATAACTTGGGCTTCAAATGCAATTATGAAAACCCGCTTTCCCCTGAGACAATTTCATAAAAATATAAATTACAATTCATACTCCTAAAGAATTGTAATTGCACTCCCAGCTACATTCTCAAAATCGAATATTCGAGCTTCTGTTATTAAATGCTTAACTCACCTCCCCACGTTAAGATTTTCGTTACCCGCCAATTAAATTTAATTACTGATAATTTAATTTAATCAGCTTGTTAAAATTCTTTAAACTCTTCCACTTAACTTATTTGACGTCTTGATAATAAAGTTCACCTGCAAGGTTTGATCCGACAAAAACTTATAAGCTTCTTTAAGGGGGTATCGTCAATCCCAAACAATCGGGACGTGAATTTCGTCAATAATTAATATTCGTCATATATTTAATACCGCTATCTAATTCACCCGGAATATTGACTCGTAAAAAATCGCACCCTCTATTGAATCAAAATAAAAAATACTAAATATACATGAATAATAATTATTTCGAGATTAAAAGCATAAGCACTTATAATAACCTTGGAGTATGGATTAATTATATAGTCAGTATAAAATTAATTACCCCAATGTGGTCCTATTCAATACACAGTGTACTAGCACAGAGAGTCAGAACAGTAGATGACACTATTATCTGTTTTTCATAACCGAGATAGACTTACTAAAATTTTGTGCTACAGTTGTACCTGTGGTTTGTCTAATTCCATCTAAACTATGAACTCTAAATTTATATTATATAAGAATCTATAATATGGTTTTCTGTGTGCAAGCCATACACTACACACCTGATTAAATATTATACAGAATAAAGGACATTCATGCATAACATTAAAGAAATGATATCACATACATTGCTCGTTAAGATTATCAAAAAATAAAAAACAATTTAATTAAAGAATAAAATAAAATGTTAAAACCAATAAAATTCATGATTTTTTAGTATATAACCCTAATAATATCTCACTTGTAATCAGAACCATGTTGCTATACATCTGACTCTCATGCATTCTACACGACTATCAAAAGTCTTAGCCGGTAGGCTCTTTGTAAAAGGATCTACAAGGTTATTCCCCGATGCAATTTTTGTTACATCAACATCACCTCTCTCTACAATTTCTTGTATCAAGAGATATTTACGCTCAATGTACTTTCTTTTCTTGTGGATTCTTGGCTCCTTCGAGTTTGTAACCGCTCCTCTATTGTCACAATAAAGTATAATAGCTAACTGAATGAAAGGCACCACATCTAGATCCAACAAGAAGTTCCTGAGCCAAATGACCTCCTTAGTTGTTTCAGAAACTGCCACTACTTGGCCTCCATGGTGGAATCAACAATGCAGGACTGCTTAATACTCCTCTAACTTATAGCTCAGCCTCTCAAGGTAAACACATATCCTGAGGTTGACTTATGAAAATCTTTGTCTAATTGGAAGTCCGAGTCTGTGTACCCCAAAGGTACTAAACTATTTACCTGGTAAAACCAACATATACTCCTTTGTCCTTTTTAGGTACTTGATTATATTATTTACCATAGTTCAATACTCTGGCCCCTGAGTTAGACTAATATTTGCTAACCATGCCAATGACAAAGAAGATGTCAGATCTAGTACAAAGCATATCATACATTAGACTTTCTACTGTTGAAGCATAAGGAACCGCTTTCATCTTCTCTATCTCATCAGGTGTCTTAGGACACTGATCATTGGATAGAGTGATTCCATACCTAAAAGGGAGAAATCATTGGATAATGTGGGGGTAGTTCGATCTCGCAAAAGTTTGATCCCAATGATGTGGCTAACTTCTCACAAGTTCTTCATTTCGAACTACGCAGATAACCATACTTTTAACTCTATAAATGTATCTCTTAAGCCTACACAACATATGCTCTTGGCTCTTTACTATGAAACCATTTGGTTGTATAATATAGATACACTCGTCAAGACTTCCATCAAGAAAAGTTATCTTGACATCCATTTACCAAATTTCGTAATCAAAATAAGCCACAATGGATAAGAGAATCTAAATAGACTTAAGTATAACTATCGGTGAAAACTTTTTCTCATAATTGATTTCTTCTTTCTAAGTGAACCCTTTTGCAACAAGCCTAACTTTTAAGGTTTCTACATTCCTGTATGCTCCTCTCTTTCTCTTGTAGATCCACTTACATCTGATGAGTTTTATCCATCCAAGTGGTTGTACAAGTATTTAGACCTGATTAGAATACATAAATTCTATCTCTGAATTCATAACTTTTTGCTAAAGATTTGCATCTTTGTTCTCGAGTGCTTCATTGTAGTTACATGGTTCGATATTTAGTTCTACTGAGATCCTGTTAAAAGACTCTCCCAATAATATATACCGATCAGATTGATGAACAACTCTCTCACTATGATGAGGCACAACCTGCATCTGTGTACTAGCAGTAACGTGCTGTGCAGAATCTGAATCCTATGCACCATTACCGACATACTCGTCTATCATGTTAATGGTAGCACCCTGATCTGGTTCAGGATCTGCACCTGTCTTGATAATTCTCTCACTACGACGAGATAATGGGATATCCGTGAATTACGGTTTCTCTTTCATTCTATTGGTATTTTCTCACAATTCTTCTAGAAGAATTTTATTTTTAGGTCAGTGGTCCATAATATAATTCTCTTCCAAGAATTGGGCATTGGTGGTAACAATGACCTTCTGATCCTTTGGATTTTAAAATAAATCACCCTTTGTTCTCTTGAAATATCCTATAAATAAATAGACTTTTATTCTCGGTTCCAACTTACTCGCGTTCCCTTTCAGCACATGTGCTGGACACCCCCAAATCTGAATATGTCTCAGATTAGGCTTGCGCCTGGTCCACAATTTAGTGGGAGTAAAATGTACTAACTTAGAAGGTATCAAGTTCATAATATAAGCCACTGTCTCTAATGCAAGTCCCCAAAAAGAATCGGATAATTCTGAATAACTCATCATCGACTTTACCATCTTCATAAGAGTCATATTCCTTCTTTTCGCTACATCATTCAGCTGCAAAGTGCCTGGTGCAGTCAACTAGGATATAATCCCTTTTAACGACAAGTAGTTTCTAAATTCTCTAAAAAAGTACTCGCTACTATAATCGGATCATAGTAATTTGTTACTTTTACCCAAATGCTTCTCCGTCTTCGCCTTGAATTCTTTGAATTTCTCAAAGTATTCAGACTTACGGTGCATTAGGTAAATGTATCCATAACTTGAGTAGTCCTCAATGAAATTAACGAAGTACTCAAAGCCACCTCTAGCCCGAATAGTCATAGGACCACACACATCAGAGTGAACCACTTCCAACGGTTCTTTGGCTCTATAGTCTTTGGCCGAAAAGGACCTCTTTGTCATCTTACCCTCTAAGTAGCACTTATAGACTAGAAGTGCCTCCACTTCCAATGAACTCAAATATCCATATTCTACCAGTCTATTTAGATGTGTTATTTAATTTAGTTAGTTTAGTATAGGAGAGATAGAAGATATAACATACAGGTCATTCACTGATGTACCAGAACAAATAAAATGTTTATTTTTCTTAATAACCACCGATTCATTAAAATGAACAAAATATTTGTTCTTCACCAAATTAGAAATCGAAATTAAGTTCTTTCTAATAGAATATACATAAAGACAGTCTTTTAAAAGTAAAACTCTATCTCTACTAAAACTGAAAGTGACATCTCCTACTGCAACTGCTGCCACCCTAGTATTATTGTCCATATGTAAGTAAATTTTCCCATCCCTGAGCTGCCTAGTTTCTTGGAACTCCTGCAAAGAATTACAGACATGATTAGTGGCTCCCGTATTTACTCACCATGTACCGGTAGATAATATCGCTAAACATGTTTTAACTACTAGTAAACAGAAATTACCTTATGTATTCTGCTTACTGAGAAAAATAGGGCATTGCTTTTTCTAATGTCCCAACTGGTTACAGTGATAGCATTTGCCTCTTGGCTTTTTCACACTTGCTTTTGGCCCCTTACTACCTTTGGATCTATGCCTCCCTGTTACTGAACTTTTTTTTTCTTCTTACCTTTCGGCTTAGAGGAAAAACTTTTTTCTGCCACACTCACTCTACCTGGCTTTCTAAGAACTGTCAGGATTGCATACTAAAAATCATATATTTTGTTGGTTTTAGTATTTAATTTTATTTTTTAAGAAAATTATTTTTTATTTTATGAGAATCTTAATGAGTAATATATATAATATCATTTCTTTAATATTATGCATAAATGTCTTTTATTCTCTATAGTATTTAATCTAGTGTGTAGAGCATGGCTTACATACTGAAGACCAGATCATAGGTTCTTGCAGAATATAAGTTTTAGTTCACAATTTAGATGAAATTAGATAAACTATCGGTATGACTGTTTCATAAAATTTTAATAGGCCTGTCTTGGTTACGGGGAGCAGATAATAGCGTCGTCCATTGTTTCGACTTACTGTGGTAGTACACATTGTGTCTATAGAACATGAACACGTTGGGATAATTAATTTTATATTGACTATATAAATTAATTTACACCCTAAGTTTATTATGAGTGCTTATACTCTTAATCTTGAAATAATTAGTATTTGCGTATATTTAATATTCGTTGGTTTGATTTATTACAGAGTGCGATCTTTTATGGGTCAATAGTCCCGATAAGTTGGATAGCAGTATGAATTATATGGTGAATATTAATTATTGACAAAATTCAAATCCCAATTGTCTGGGATTGATAATACCCTCTTAAAGAAGCTTATAACTTTTGACCGGGCCAAACTTTGCAGGTGAATTTAATTATTCGATTATCAATTAAGTTAAGCAGAAGGGTTTAAAGAATTTTAAAGATGCCGATTAAATTTAATTGGTGGGTATTGAGAATCTTAACGCGAGGAGATGAGTTAAGCATTTAATAACAAGAACTCGCATAATCAGTTTTGAGAATGCGACTCGGAGTGCAATTAGTGCTTTAGTGGTATGAATTGTAGTTTATATTTTTATGAAATTACCTCAGGGGCAAGAGGATTTTCATAATTACATTAGAAGCTCATGTCATATTTACTCCACAGGTCCTTGTTGTAGCCCTTATATATGCGGTTATGCTAAACTCTAATCAGAAGTCATCTTTCAGGACTAGGGTTTTCATGTAAACCTAAAGTTGATTAGTTTAGCAGGTTTTAGTTCATGAAGGATCGTAACCCATCCTACGTTGATGATACTCATCGAAAACACAGTAGAAAGCTTGATCGGGGCTTCAACTCGAAGGATTCAGATTCATAGTTGTTGCAGTAACCAAAATAATTCTACTAGATTTCGAAAGGTATAATCCCGAATCTAACTTTAGGAGTACAATTTTTATTTTGATCGTTTGACATTAAAAGGTTTTAAACTATAGCCTATTTTGGAGATTGCCTGTCCAGTATTTTTATCAAAAAAATCGTATTCAAATCAACGATTTTGGGAGTTTACCTCTAACAATTGGTATCACTGCGAGGTTGATTTATGAATATGGTTTAATCGAGGGATCGGGTAGCTTTAGAAAGTGTAAACTTTATTTTGGAGGTATTCTAATTCCGCTTTTATGATTATTATTTTATTCATGTTTGATTGAATGGTTGAATGATGATTATTATTAGTTTTTAATCACGAGGGTTGATCGTGATAATTTTAGGCTTTTTAGATCGATTGTGAGCCTTCGGAACATAGGTTTTGATGTAAAATTTTTTTTCAGTTATTTAGATATTGTTCGATATATATAAGAATAGATTCGAAGGTTCAAGAATACCAAGAATAGGTGGCGGAAAATTCGACGGCACCGGCGGTGGTTTTGGGATTTTTGAGACACGGATAGCGGTGATTTTTTCACAGTTTTGTGACAGGTTTTTTAGTAGGTTTTTTTTTTGTAGGTTCTAGCCATAAAAACAACAACAAAATAGATCCAAAAATAGCAAAAAACCAGCATAAAATAGCCTCAGCGACAGCGGTCTGGGCCATTATCGGTGTTATTTTTTAGATTTTTTGAAAATATTTTTGAATAATTTTTTAGGCATAAAATAGCAGTAAAATAGGGTTGAAAAATAGTCCAAAAGTAGGAGAAAAGCAGCCACAAAAAGTGGCACAAAAATCGGCACAAGTAGCGGCGGTGGGCGGCATCACTACGGTTGATTCAAGGGCTATTTTTGAGGCATTTCAGGATTTTTTTCAGGGCGTTCTTATTGGTTTCATGTGTTTGTAAATCAATGCCAAAAATAGTAGGAAATGGGAGTCGAAATGATCACAGAACAAGGGAGAAA
>JAOTRH010225322.1:0-41201 GCA_034768845.1 Heliamphora exappendiculata
ATATAAGCAAGGCCCGCCTAAATCCATCCAAAAGTCTGAGAAAAAGTTCGGGCCCGGGCCCGTAACCTAAGCCCGAGCCTGAGCCCTTTAGTCTTAGGGCCTGGATCGAACTTCTAGCAAAAAAGTTCGGTTAAAAAATTTGGTGGGAGCCCGCCGGCCCTGGGCCGGGCTTGGCACGCCCGGTTCACGAGTGGGCCCAAATTACACCCCTATCGTTAAGAGACCTTTTGGTCTGCTTACTAACTTGGATTCCAATTTCGGCTCCTTCATTTTTTAATTAAAAATAATAATAATAAAAGAACTTTTAAATCAATAATTAGAACCTAAAATCTTCCTATTGCGTACGTACCTGCACTAAAATTTCGTGTCTTAACCTTCGTGAAGAAGTTTTTTATCATCCAATTTTTTAAAATTTTTATTATTTTTTTACCTAAATCTCATTTAGAATACTTGTTTTGAAATAAGTACCTACTAAAGAATAATATTTCACTAAGTCATGTTCCTATTTTATTATACTAAAACTACTTCTAATATATAACTTACAAATTCGTATCCTGTAGACTTGCTAGTGTTCTTAACAACAATGATTACAACTTTGGGAGAACATTCTCAAATTCCTCCAAATACTTTTGCATTACTTCGACGGGTGTTTTCGAAGTTAATCCTTTGATTACAACTTTGCTAATCCTCCGTTTTGATATTTTCTGCAAAAAGTAATTAGGACTAATAACTAAACAAATACACTAAATAGAACCCTGAATTAATTTTATCTTTCCATTAAGACTGAAAAAATATCGATTTTTGCAAAATCACTCAAGATAATTTGTACTTCTTCTAATACATGTCCCTCAATAAGACTTGGAATATTCATAAACTACTCAAGAAATTTAATTTCCTATATTAATTGATTCTTGTTCATGTGAAAAGCATTCCACCAACTTGGCTAACTCCATTTTTGTATATGCTACAACTAAACTAAAAACATTTGTCATTTCATTGACTCTCAATGCTCATGAGTTGCATATCTTTTGCCTTTTTCTACGAGTTTGTTTGGATTCTCCAATCCCAGTTGGCAATTTTGTAGCATGTAGAGATTCTCCAACACCAATTGACATTATTGGCAAATTGAAATCCATCTCATCCAACCTTTGTTCTCTACGTGTATAATTAATAAAAATCTTATCTTGATCTACCCACTTCAATTGTGTTCTTGGTGGTGTTTGGCAAAGTTTTTTACTATAGTTTTTAACTTTATGCTATTAATTTTAGTTATAAATTATAATATATTCAAAATATTATTAACTTTCTACTATTACTTTTAGTTATAAATTGTAATATATTCTAAACATTAACAATTTTTACTACAAATTATAATTACTTTTTTTTTAATTTTAAATATAAGTTATAATTTTTACCAAACATTTACGACTACTGCAACAAATTATAATCTATAAACTACTAGTTTTAGTAATACCAAAAACCATCTTTAGGTCCCTCGGTACCCATTCTAGTTGCATGATTTTTTTTCAAAAATTAATGCTAATTCATCATAGTAGGAAAATTATTTTAGCCACAACCCCTTTGCTTCTTTGTGACTCTACAAACAAATAAATATAAGTATAATATCTTTATATGTGCTATTATAATATAACAATGCACATTAAAAATATGTTTACCTTGCACCAATCTTCATATTTTGTTTTTCTAATTTATGATCATTTTATCCTCCTGTTAATTTATAAATAACCATTGAATAGATGAGAGAGAGGGAAGCATGCCTGCTAAGAAAATGTAGAGATATCTAAAAACTGAGAGATACTGTTAGATTTGTTGTGCACCCAACTTGTATGGATACGTGATCTTTCGGATTGACATGTCAGTAATCACGTTCACGTTCAAATTAATCAAAACGTCGAAATCATAAGAATTAGGAATTGCATTTCCAATTCTCCCTCAACATTATTGTCATCCAAACATAACCTAAGGCTGTGGAAATAATGTATTGAAAAATATGATTTTATTTTTATTTGATAGAAAATAATATTTTAACGATTTAATCACTCACATTAACGAATCATAAGAAAAGAGAAGTAAACACGATGGACACGCAGATTTTTTATGTGAAAAAATCCAACACGGATAAAAAATCATGGGACTACCATGTCCAAAAATCAAATACTATAACACGAGCAGTTATAATACAACTTACAGACTCTTTGATTGAATCCTCAATCTTTTAATCCTAAACTTGTATGCCGAATTTTTGTTCACCGTTCTCCTCTTGATTCCAGCTGCAACGAATCCTTGAAAACAATTTCTCCGAAAAAATCTTCCGTTGAAACTTAGAACGCCGTCCAAAATTTCACTCAAAACAATTTTCGATATTTTGGGTCACAAAACACACTTCTGAATATTCACGGGAGCTTTGAATAATTGAGTATCAAAATTATTTTCGTGACTAGTTGATGACCTACAAATAGATCACCCTCAAACCCAGGCTGGCAGAGTTTCAATCTAATTAAAATTATTTGGGATCCGCTTGAACAGTTCTTTGAGCGCTCGAGTGGTCAGGTGGCCGAATCTTTTTTTCTCATCTTGCTTCAGTTACTTGTACCACTGGCATATACAGTTTGTACCACGAACTCAACTTGGATATGGACTACCTTATTAGATCAAAACAAAGATAACTATAAACTAGATCCTAAGAAGATTCTAGCTTAACACAACCTCTTATAAAACCTATCCTAATCCAAATAAGAGATGTAACCTTACTAAACTACCTTGAATTGTCACAAATAAAACATAGAAATTAATTTTTCATAAATTACAATTAATTTTTTTAAAATCTCCTTCTTAGCAATTTCAGGTGAACACAGCACACACTAATAAACAGTCTTCCAAGCAGAATTCTTCAACCTAGAAAAAATCTTATTTCATCCCTTCAAAACAACCAAGCAACACCAAAATTACAAATTAAACAGAAGCTCAAAACAACCAAGCAACACCAAAATTACAAATTAAACAGAAGCTTCAATAAACAAGGCACATAATCCAAAAGAACAACCATTAAAATCGAATGCATTCAAAAGCTATAACCAGTCTAAAACATACATGCATCCCGAACATATTCACATGAAATAGATCAACCTAAGTCAATATTCACAATCCAATATCCAAAAACCACAAACTAAGATCAAAAGAACCAGAGTCAAAAGTTCTTTACCCACCATCCAAACCCACCATACAAAACATAATCAAATGTATCAAATGTATCAACAGAACAACTGGTGTAGGAATGTGGGCAGCACTTTGAGAATGACTGCAGCTGTAAATGATTTTGGTGATAGGCATAATATGCAAGGCAGCTAGGGGATGAAAATGAGGGAGGGACCAAATAAAGTTTGAGAGGGATAGACCATATAGAAGGGCAACAGTTTTGTTGTCGTGGGCAACTTTAAGCATTGATTGGAGAAAAATGCGAGTCATGTCTATCCTCCTACCTTGGCTAATAAGAAAAAGCTCTAGTCCCCTCTCCTTATTTATGTCAGACACATGTCTCCTAGGATAAATGTTGGCACTAACAATGATGTTCAAAAGACGAAATGTGAGAGTTAGTTCTTTTTTAAAAATGTACCTACCTACCCATTCCCTTGGTTTGCCATACAAGACTATGGCAATCTCAGTGTAGGACCAACTAGGGTTAGCTGGGATAGGTGGATAGTTGAAAACAGAAGGACTGGTATAACCCATGTGAGCAATAAGGGAGTTAGGGTCCATAAAGATATGGTTGCCTCGAACATAGGTCTTGAACTTGAACCACCGAGTCTCTAAGTCATACATGTTATAGTAGAATTCTCTAACGAGGTTAATCATGACTTCACCTTCAACTTCTAGAAAAGGGGTCCATCTTAATTTGTTAAAAATCTTAGGTATTCCAAACTCAGCAAAATCAGATAGAGTTACCTTCCATTCTAACAGGAGTGGACGGTCGGCAAAGAGTTTAGTGAACTTCTCTTCACCCTCGAGAGATTGAAACCGAAATTTATCATATTGAGTTGGAGTGCATCCAGCTGTCTTCTTCGTGCGAGGAGACATTGTCCTATCAAGATCACACAACAAAACAGTGTATGAGGTACTCAAGTAAAGTACACAAAATTCAAATCAAAATCACGCTACCTAAGTCACTAAGTCACAGCAATTAAGCAGAATGTCCAAAAAAACTAAAATTAGCTTGAATAGGCAACTACCCATGTTGGCTGAACAGAATAGAGTATGCTATGCAGACTAATACATAGAACCCATACAAAACACATGCATTTAGACAAGTCCTATGACAAGTCACAAAACATCCTGCAACAATGCAATCTCAATGCCAAATTCAAGTTCAACAAACAAAATGAGATTCAAGTGTCAAATCCAATCTTCATAGGCCAAAGCCCAAATCAAAATGCAAATACATTAATAGGAGTCACAGAACAATGCAAGTATGCACGAACTATGGACATAGTGTCCCACAATGTTATGTTCTTAGATCAAAACAAAAGAACAAGTAATGCCCATAGCATTAGTAATATGCAAACACCCAAATTGCAAAGCAACACAATTCGAACAACCTACTCTCAGGGAATTAAACCATAGGTGACGTACAAGAGGAAAAACATCAAGTATGGCATGCTTCAAGTCGAAGGAACCCTAGTCATATATCACAAAAGAACCCTAGTTGGTTTGGCCAAGGAGAAACCTCTAGGTTCGAAGACAAAACCTTAGGTTCAGAGGTAAGAGGAACTCACATTCCCAATCACACAAAAACTTGTTTTAATCGACAAAGAAAGTGAGAACCAACAAGAACGAAGGGCTGAACATGCAAATATTAACAAAACCCACTAATCGAAACCTTAGGAGAGAAGAATCATCGAAACAGAACATGAATCCGGGTGATGTGAACTTACCTAGATGATGAAATCACAAAATTGAGGCCCAGATCCACGAAATCGGAGCAAAAAGATGCATTAGGGGAAGAAGCGGTGAGAAATTTAGGCGTGGAATGTGAAAGAATGAACCGAGGAGTGCCAAAGGCCCTATTTTTTAAAACCTGTGTCGTGATATTCTGCTCAAGCGCGCAGAGGTCTGCTCGAGCAGAGGTATGACTGAGGCTAAAGACACAATTGGTCGCTCGAGAACACAGTAAGGCCGCTCGAGTGGGGTATTGGCCGAGTTAAACCATGAGGATCAGGATAGAGAATGTTAAAGAAGACAAAATGAATTGGCTTTTTGATAGAGCAAGCAAAAAAAATGAACAAAACAAAACAAACACAAAAAATAAAATCAAAATCAAAACCACAAAAGTATGAGACTCGACACCGTCACTCTAACTCTCTGAGAGATAGACTCAATCCATATGAGAAACAAAGGAAAATAGAGTCAAGAAACATGTTAAGAGATCTTACAAAGGTCTTGAATGTGTAATCTACAAGGCTTATTCATAAACACAATGTTAAACGAGATGTGTGATCAATAAACAATAAGCACACTTGAAGTTGTGAGGAGAATGCACAATGTGAAGTTAAACCAAGTAAAGTCCCAATGTATTTTTGTTGAAGAAGTACGAAAGCTCTCTCATAAATAGAACTGTATCAGAAGAAATATTTATGTTTTATTTGGCGATTTTCACACTAATACGAACAAAAAGACAAGGCTTGCATAGATAACCATTTTTGTTAGCATGAAAGTTTAGTTGCATAAATAGCGACTAACACACTACAGTGAACGAAAAAATAAAGTTCATATAGGTAGCCATTTCCATAGACAAGACAAAAATAACAGCATAAACAGCGGCTGCCACACTATAACAAATGAGAAAATAAGGTTCGTATAGGCAATCATTTTTGTAAGCATTTGATAACATTAACAATTCGGAGAGAGAGAGCAGAGCAATGGATAGATAATCAGATAGGAGTAGTCGTAGATATTAACATCAACATTGGGATTCTACTATAATGGTCTATCAAACAAGGATTCACTCATCCTGTAAGCATTATATTTTGAAAATTTGTCTCAAGGATTCACAACAAGCTTACTCTAACACGTCTTCTGACACAATCCTTTAGACCATATTTTGAGATATTCCACACAGGATTGAGCCAAATGTCTGAATTAAGAGCACAATTTTAGAGTTCACACCAATTTTTTTTTCTTACTTAGTTCAAAATGCCAATTTCAATAGCCTTTCTAAGAAATTCAAATCTGAGTGCTTCAAGGGATTTTGTCAACAAGTCAGCTAGTTGCTTTTTAGTGTCAATAAACTCAGGAGTGATAATGTTGTCTTCAACTAACTGGCGAATGAATGATGTCTTATATCTATGTGCTTAGTCCTAGAGTGCTGAACAAGATTTTTTAAAATATTTATAGCACTAGTGTTATCCCATTAGATAATGACAAACTATTGGTTAAAACCCAAGTCAGACAATATTTGTTTCATCTAAAGTAATTGAGTACAACAACTATAAGCAGCAATATACTCAGTCTCAGCAATAGATAAGGATATAATATTCTATTTTTTACTATGCCAAGACACCAAATTGTTACCGATATAGAAGCAATTTGTTGATATGCTTTTTCTATCATCTGCACATCCAGCCCAATCAACGTCAGAAAAACCTACAATGTTAGAATTAGTATCTTTGGAGAACCAAATGCCAAACTCAACAGTAGAATTCACATATCGGATGATTCTTTTAACAACAGTTAAATGTGATTTCATAGGGTTTAACTAATAGCATGTATAAATATCAACACTAAAAGAAATGTCATGTTTACTTGTTGTAAGATACAACAAACTCCCAATCATACTTCTAAACATGGTTTGATCAAAACTTTGACCTTTTTCATCTTTTGACAGTTTCACAGATATACCTATAGGGGTTCGAATGGGTTCAGTAGATTCCAACTTAAACTTCTTAACTAGGTATTTTGCTTATTTTGATTGTGAGATAAAAATTTCATCGTTAGACTGTTTAATCTGTAAACCTTGGAAGTAGTTTAGTTCACTTACCATACTCATTTCAAATTTTTTATGCATACATTTAGAAAAAAAAAGGGAAAGAGATTCATAAGTAGAGCCAAACACAATATCATCAACATATATCTATGCAACTAGAACGTCTCTCTTGTCCATTTTAATGAAAAAGGTCTTATCCACACTTCCTCTAATGAAATCATTGTAAACTAGAAAGGTGGTTAGTCTTTCAGACCATGCTTGAGGGGCTTTGTTTCAACCCAAACAAAGCTCTTTTGAGCTTATATACGTGATCAGGATAGTGTGGATCCTCATAACCTTTAGGTTTTTCAACATAGACCACTTCCTGCAACTGTCCATTTAAGAAGACACTTTTCGCATCCATCTCGTATAATTTAAAATTTAGAAAACACGTCACTGGAAGAAGGATACGAATAGACTTTAATCTAACTACAGAGGCAAAAGTCTCGTCAAAATCTATTTCTTCTACTTGTGTGTACCCTTGTTCCACTAATCTAGCATTATTTTTCACTACAGTGCCCTGTTTATTAGGCTTATTTTTAAAAATTCACTTAGTGCCAATAACATTAACATTCTCAAATCTAGTATTAGCAGTTAACAGTTCAGATTTTAACTCTTTGATTATTGTCTCATTTGCCTCAAACAAGGATTTGAAATTTGTTGAGTCCTGTAATTCTAACTCAAATTCAGAAACTTTAGATTTGAGAGAATCACATGACTCAATAAGTTCATTCTTTTGTTTGTTAGAACTAACCAATTTTTCAGTCATTTTGGATTTAAAAAATTTCAGTTGAGAAACAAGACCCCGAGACTCAGTTAGTTCTAATTTGAGGCTTTCATTATCCATTTCCAAGGTCTTAACCTCTAGTGAAAGCTTCGTAATAACATTTATCATTTTGTAACTTTCTTTGTGAAATTTATCATAAGCCCACTGAAGATTTTTTTCATTCTCATCTTCAGATTCAGAACTTGAATCTGGTTGTTCTTTTCCAGGGTCACTGTAAGAGGCACGTGATTCATGATCAAAAAATTCAGATTTACTTGATCCAGTAGAAGAAATAAAGGAAGCAAACTTACACTCTTCAAACTCAATTTCATCGTCAGATGACTCAACTTTTTCATCCTATGTCATAGTAAATGCCTTTTCTTTCTTTTTCTATTTGTTTGGACGATTATGTGCAATGTATCCATTTCCTTGACACTCGAACCACTGTATACTCTATTTTTGAACTTTTGCTTTTTTTTTTTCAAACTTAACCACATTCTTACTTTTATCACCAAACTTTTCAATTTTTAACTTGAGATTAAATTTTTTATTTAAAACAAGTTTTTTCAACTTTTTCACAATCAATGCCATAACTTTAGGGTCAAATTCCGCATCATCATCTGAAGATTCTAAATTAACCTTAAAAGATTTTAAAGTAACACATTTTGATTTTTTAGGTTGACATAGTGTTGATTCAAAGGTCTGAAGGTTTTCAACTAATTGTTCAACTTTCAAAGAATCAATGTCCTTACTTTGTTCAATGGCAGTAATATTTGGTTAGAAGTATTCAGGTAGTGATCGTAAGATTTTTCAAACAATGCAAAATTTAGAAATTTTTTTACTAAGTATATATAAAGCTAGAATTTACAATGTCACTCAACTTGGCATAAAATTTATCAAAGGTCTCATTACCTTCTATTCGAAGGGTTTCAAAACTAGTAGTGAACCTTTGATGTTTTGAGATTTTAACAATTAAAGTGCCTTCGTAAGTGACTTCAAGAATATCTCATACTTCTTTAGTAATTTCACACGTACAGAAACATCTGAACTCTTCTGGTGTGACGCCGCTAAAGATTGCATTGATAGCCTTATTATTCTAGTCTGGTTCGTCTAAATTATTTTTCTCCCATTTTTAGTAGATTTTAAAATAGTATCTTCACCAGATTTAACAATAGGAAGGGTATAGCCAATTATAACAGTTATTCAAATCCTTTCATCGATAGATTTAAGAAACGTCCTCATTCGAGCTTTTCAACAAGGATAGTTTCTTCCATCTAACAACGGGAGTCGTACGGTTGAGTTTTCTTCTCTAAGAAATTCCATGTTTGTGATTGATTTGATAGAAAATAATATTTTAACAATTTAATCACTCACATCCATGAATCATAAGCAACGAGAAGTAAATACGGCACGTAGATTTTTTACGAAAAAAAACTCAATACGGGTAAAAAACCACGAAACTATCAAGTCTAGGAATCAAGCACTACAACACGAATAGTTACAATACAACTTATACACTATTTGATCTAATCCTCAATTTTCTAGTCCTAAACTTGAATGCCGAATTCTTATTCATCGTTCTTCTCTTGATTCCAGCTGGAACGAATCTTCGAAAATAACTTTTCCGACAAATTCTTTCATCGGAACTTAGAACATCATCTAAGATTTCACTCGAACGATCTTCAATGTTTTGGGCCACGAAAACACACTTTTGAATATTCACGGGAGATTTGAATAATTGAGTATCAAAATTATTTTCATGACTAGTTGATGACCTATAAATAGATCACCCTTAAACCCAAACTGACAGAGTTTCAGTCTAATTAAAATTGTCTGGGGTCCGCTCGAACGATTTTTTAGGCACTCGAGTGGTCAGGTGGCCGAATTCTTTGCCTCGTCTTGCTTCAGTTGCTTATACCACTGGCATATACAGTTTGTACCACCAACTCAACTTAGATAGGGACTATCTTATCAGATCAAAACAAATATAACTATATATTAGATCCTAAGAAAATTCTAACTGAACACCACCTCTTATAAAACCTATCCTAATCCAAATAAGAGTTGTAACCTAACTAAACTTCCAATCTGCACCAACTCGCACGATATATGTTGGTTTGGCTTGGTAGTTAAGTGAAAAAATTAAAGAAAGTGGATTAATTGCACATTATAATTCTCCAATCTACCATCAACCCAACTCAACCCGCATATGGTATATATTAGTTATCGTATTCTTATATATGAAAAATTCTAATATCATGTATGTATATATATATGGTTATATGAAATTTTTTATAATTTATAATAAATAAATTAAAACATTTATGATTTTGATTTCTAGTATTATATATTGTAAATATCTTTTTAAATAAGTATGTATTGTAAATATTATTGTTATGAATATTTAATTATGTTACTATTATTATTAGGGTAAATTATACTGACCATTCCTCTGGTTTCTGACAAAAACATAAACATCTCATGTGATTTTTAAAATGTCACTAACCTTCCTTCAAGTTTAGTTTTTGCATCAAATTAGTTCAACTGCGCCTTGTTTGGTGCATTTTTCGAATAAATTTTTATGATCTAATCCGTTCATTACATAGAACTTTTTGAGTTTGTTTAGCACATAAAAATTCAGATTCATCCAATATCTGTAACTAAGTGATTGAATAAGATCTTCTAATATTATTTTATAAATAAATAAAAATTATAATTTAGAAAAATATTGTTAAACAAATGTTACTCAATTATTTAGTTACAGGTATCAGATGAATCTGAAATTTTACATACTAAACAAACTCGACGAGTTCTACATAATGAACGGATTGGATCATAAATATTTATTCGAAAAACGTGTCAAATAAGGTGCAACAGAACAAAAATTTAACGATTAGATTAATTTGATACAAAAATTAAACCTGATAAGGCGTTAGTGACATTTCAGAAATCACATGGGATGTTTCTATTTTTATCATAAACCAAGGGGGTGTTCAGTGTAATTTAGCCTTATTATTAGTAATATTATTATTGAATGACTACTATTATATTTAGTAGGTCCTTTGCTTGACATGATAAGTATATATATATTTTTTAAAAATAATTGTGATGGATTTTTTCTTATTTTTAGAAATTAATTTGAAAAAAATAATTTCAAAATTTAATAATCTTTTAAAGGGCTAAACCACTTAACTTATGGGTTTAAAACTACCAAATATTTTTACCCAACTCACTAGTTTTGACAATAAGTGGGTAAGAGGTGAGTTAAAAAACACTTTTACCTGTCAAAAGTAGTTGGTTGAATTTTTTTTCTTCAATTGACTCTAATTCAATTTGCGCACACTCTTACTTCTCTATATATTTTTATTGCGGGTAAAGTGCGAAAAATTAAAAAAGTAGCAAGGAAAGACTATAACAAAGATATTTGGGAAAATATTATTAATTAGAGTGAAAAAGAATATAGTATAAAAAAGTAACATTTGATGAATAATTATAATGAAAAGGATAAAAAATAAATAATAGAAGTGAAACTGTAGACGGTTAAAATTGGAATTCACAGTTCCATGTTTGCTGATAGCTGATTGGATTGAGCAATTGCCATATTATTTTTTGCACAAATAAAGACTTAGTACTTTCTAGTCAGAAGGCATTCTGACGAACAAGTCAATAAAGACTTTAAGAGCAAAAAAAAAAATAAACATAGTTTTGGCTATATGAAACTTTGCGTACCTTAATGATATGAAACTTTTTCTATTTATAGATAACATTTGTTTGACTTTTGCCCTAATAATACATCATGTCCAATCTATCAAGTCATGAGCCGTAAAACTGTGGCTTTATAATAATGATGGTGTAAAGTGTCTTCCTAGCTCTATTAGTAATTCTTTTTTTTTTTTTACTTTAACTTGTTCTAGAGATCAAGCGAATGAACTCTAAGTCCCGACATTGGTGTACATACGGTCTGTAAAGCTTGAATAATATGTACTCGATATCTGTAAGCTCGGCTGATCATCACATGTTCCCATGCTCTCTTAGTGCTATGGCATACCACTGTTTGGCTGTCCTCTTACTTGACCTCGACTGATGCAGGTTCAACAAGAATGGTGGTCCATTTGGTCCAAATGACATGGTAATAGTGAACCTGGATGCTAAGTTGAAGCAATACGCTGACCCCATCAAAAATAAAAGAAAAATATAATTTTTGGTACATTTATGTTATTATTTGTTTAGATAAAGAGAGGCTAGTAGCTATGAATCTGAGAAACAAATTATTGGTGTATGGGGTCCCTTCTACCTAAGGGTAAGCTGTGAGCTGTGGGGAGATTGATGAATCATGAGAGCAAACAACAGAATGTTGAGTCATTTTGATCACTGGTCAAGGAAAGAAAAAGGCAATGCCACCAATGCTGCTTAGGATACATATAATAGCCATGATCACATCTACCTACTCACTATGACTCAATCAATGGCCTCTCTGTTCTTTCAATTTTTATGTACCTACCTGCTTTTTTATGTAACTTTCATTTCATCCATGACAAGTGAGACTTTCGACATCCAAGTAGACTAAAATGTGAGGGTTTTTTCATTTTTTTTTCATTTTTTTTTCTTTTCAAATTGAAGAGTTAAAAAAAAATGGTGGGAGTTTAAAAGAAAATAGTTTATTAAAAACCCAATAAGACAATTTTGGCTGAAAACTAGCTTTTTGTCTTTTCTATTTTTTGTTTATTTTTGAAAAAGTTTTTAATCTTTTTACACTAACAAGAAGAGAAAAAAATAAAAGCTACTCCAAAGTGATAGGGAAAAACAATAGTAAGTTGATGCTTATATTTTGTAATTATAAAAGCACGCATAGAGAAAGAGAGCAACGGTATATATACAGTAGTGTTATGACGACTCTATTTGGTAATCATATTTAGAGAAAGAGGAACCTCTACAATATAATATTTTTGTGCAGTATTTAAAATGACGTCGTTTTAAGCACTATACAATACATTACATGTCAGAGGATTCTGTTTTATATTTAGGTACCACATGATGTGACACTTTATATGTGGTGTGTATATCATCTTATGATTCTACCATTTATCATCCGAGTTCTTTCCATTTTTCATAGCCGCTGACGTGGCACAAAGCGCCAAATCATTTTACCATTTAACGTAGGATGGAAGATTACATTATTGGCCTCCAATAAGATATAAATCACTAGCACATGATTTCACGTCGTAAGTGAGATTTTCAAATTGAGATTTTTTTTTAAATTTTGATTTCTGTTTTTTTTTTGTGAGATTCAAAATTATTGATTAAATATTTGTAATGAGGTTGCTTTTTAGATATAAATTTTTTTAGCTGATAATAATTGGAACTACTGAACCAGAAAGAGAGAAAGGAATCTATAGTAAGGAAAAAAAATAAAAATAAAATGTTAAACCTTATAATTACCAACAATTCGGGAGAAAAAAAAAAAAAAAAAACAAAGATCACTGGTACTGCGACTCTTGTAATCTCGTGAGATGGACATTGAATGAAATGTTTATTTTTCTGCTGGACTTTAATTTTCAAAGTTCAACTGCAAATTTTTATTTTTATATTATCTTTATAGTTGAGATAATATAAAAATGTCTTTAAATATAAGTAAACTCCACTTTTAATGAGTGAACTCCACTTTTAATGGGTTTTCAAATTGTGATTAAATTAATTTTTTTAGAATCTTATTAATCTTAATTTGTTTCTCATATTTTTTACTTAAAATTAATATTTAAATTACATTATTTTAGAAAATGTCTTTAAATATAAGTAATTTGTTAATAATATTATATACCATAAAAAATCTTATAAACATAAGAGTGTCCTTAAAATTAGAGATTTTAGGCGGTGGCCTAACTAGACTAATATATGGGATACCCCTAATCACTAATCACTAGGGAGCAAGTGGTTGACAACTACTATGAATCAGGGCCCATAGATTATTGCCGGCCCAAACTTTGAGCCCAGGATTTTCACATAAGAAATTAGACCAAAAACATAGTTTTGCCTTTTTAGTGCCTTATTTATGGATTTTTTCGTCTTTTATGTATATATATATATTTGAATCTTTGAGTTAATTTTTTATTTTCTCAATTCATCGTAACAAAAAAAATAAAAACTATAATTATTTTTTAAAAAATTGAATTTTTTTTACTAAATACGAAAAAAGCCACCTAAAAGCCTTAAAGTGCATCTTTCTGTCTTATCTGAATTTTTTTATATTTTAGTGAATATTTTTTACATTTTTTATTTTTTATAATGAGAAATTTTTTTTAAAATATTATTTTTTACACTAACATAAAAAAAAAATTCATTAAAAAACAAAAAAAAAAAAGCTATATAAAAAAAGTTATCCCACTAGGCATGCTTATGAGCTATTTGCCTATTTCCAGTTTCTCACTAAGGCTACTCTGAGAAATCAAGCCTGATTAGGCCTCGTTTTGTGTTATTCATTAGTTAATTATTTTATATTATTTATTTATATCTTTAGTGAATATTTCTTATTATTTAATCAAGTTACTATACTTTTGACTCTTCTAATTGACACAAGTTGAAAAAATAATTTTTTTATATAAATTTAAAAAATTTAAAAAAATACAAAAAATAAGTCAATAAATTAAATTTAATATTGTTTATTTTTATTTTTAGTAATTTATTTTTATTTTTTGATAAAAATAAATTTAGCCGAAACATGAAAAATATCCAAAAAAGAAAAAAAAAAAAGCAAAAATCACGAAATTTTACCCAAAAAGGGCCATTCTAGCTGTTGATATAGAATTAACCACATATTTCTATTGCTAATTAATAATGTTTAGCAAAAGAGAAATATTTATATCTATCTCTTTAATTCGTTTGTAGCCTAAGGTTGTGTTAAAAGCGTAGGTTTGAGAAGGGATTTTTTTGAAAAGCATGGGAAAAAATTGCTAAAAAAGATAATGAAGAGAAAAAAGCCGAGGCTCTATTTTGTAACTTAGATTTATTATTTTTTGTTTTTGTTTTCAAAATTTATATAAATTATAAATAAAAACACATTTAATAATTATTTTTATTTTTAAAAAAATATAATTAATTTTAAAAATTAATTAATTTTTCATCATCTTTGACCGTTCTTCGTTATCTTTTGCTACTATTATCACCAAACACTTCCAACAATCACCTCTTATCACAATCTCTTGATGACCTTCGACTTACATCCTTGACCATCACCTCCAACACAAGCCACTATCTCTACCCATCACCTTATCATCAACAATCGATCACTATGCTAACCACTGTCGTTGCATTGCTACCACCATGCTAACCACCATCGTTGCATTGTTACCACCTTCACCTCTCTCCACCCAACCCAAGTCACCTCCATCTTTTCACCTCAACTAAAAGGTATGTATTTGTCAAATATATTTTTTTATTTTTTAAAATTAACAAATATATGTTTAAAATTTAAAAAAAAAAACTATAAACGCTACTAATTGAGGCCTAAACTTTTTACTTTGGTTTCCCAGTAATTTTCCATTCCCTTGGTTAAGCTTGTGGTGGATTTGGATTTCCGGAGAGATTTGTAGGTAAAAATATATGATTATGAATTCAAATAAAATTTATAAATATTTGTTTTATTTGTAAATTTATAGCTTCATACAGTAAAATTTATGTTTATTATTTTAGATTCAGAAAGTATAAGTAAAGAACTATAAGTACACCTGCCTAAATTTTTTAAACTTTTTCCTAAATTATAAACTAGCTAAAAATATAAAAATTAATAAACACACCTTCATTATAGTAAACAAAGAATAAAATGGACAAAAATAACCCTTGTGCAATTAAGTTAGCCAAACCGTAATCCTCTAATCACTAGACTTGGGGTCAATTTGTTTGACGAATATGAAATATGGGATTATATATCATATCACGTGGGTTTAGATGTGGGTTTAGATTTTAGATAGTAGATGTTTGACAAGCATAGCTATTCGGATATGATATTCAAACCAAAATAAAAGGTATCTCTTGAGATATATAGTAATAGGGTGAGGGAATTATTGTATAGCCTGAATGGTTAAAAGGCAACTTTGACCCTATTTAGGATTAGAAATCAAATTTTGTGGGAATGGTAAATTGGGTAATATAGTTTGCATGAGGACATAAATGACAAGTGTTAATTTTAACCCCTTATCTCTATATCAATATTCACATGGTTTTAGAAAAGACAAACATGGTTTATGTATGTTATAAATGATTATATATTCAAACTTATATCTATTGAATTATATATATCCATATGTATATTTAGAGATATTCTATATTTACCTATTTATCTCTAAACAATCAAACAGACCATTAGGAGAAAACCGAAACCAATAAGTATTGTTTATTGAAATAACAAGCTAGAGGGGTTGATAGTGGACTCTGCCGTGGTCTGATGGCTTTTTGAATTGGGAGCTAATTACTTGATAGTTTTTGATGCTCTATAGCTCTCGCCCGTGTATCCATTTCTTGTGTTAAGTTATGCTGTTCGTTTTCCCCTGGTTCGTTTTTTCCTTGTTTTATTATGTCAGGTTGGTCGCTTGTTAATTTTGGAGATTTTTGTTATCATTGAAGAAGTTTGATGCATCTTTGTAAAAGAGTTCATTCTCTTTAGATGCTATTCTTTTTTTTTATTTATATATATATTTTTTTTGCCGATCAAAAAATAAAAAAAAATAAAAAAAAAAGGAGCCCAGACCTTGGCTGCAGGTTTGTCCATCTACCATGCATGGGCAGATTCAAACTTAATGTCCACGGTCCTGTAAGTGCTAGCTTTGGTAAGGCTATGGCTACAACGGCCAACGTGTGGGCTGATTCGTGATAACTTTGGTCGTTTGGTGGCAAGTTTTCAGAAGACGATTGATGTCATTTTAGCCGAAGTAGGATCTTGTGTTATTTTTGTGCAATACATCAAATTCAGCAGCTCTTGATGCATTGCACAAAAAGTATATGATATCAACCCTTAGATTAATATATTGTATAAAAATGCACTACCGAGGATCCATTCTCATTTTAGCTGAGTTTTGGGCCCTGTGAGATTGCTTTAAGTTTCTCTTTGATAGACAAATTTGGAATGAGAATGTGAAAATGGACCATAATGTAGTGATTATTCAGATTTAAGAGAAAATTTTCATCATCCCACTTCACAATCTTACTCTTGTTTGTATGTCCCTTCAGTCTTCTCAACAAATTTCAAGTCTTTGATGATGTTAAGAGAATTACTTATTCTCAAATTTCATACTCTTAATTATTTATGCAATGCTCCTATTTAATTCATATAAAAAAACAAATAAAAATTAAGAAAAAGGAAATAGGAGGATAGTAATTACCGAACCTTTGTGGTCAACTCGAAAGGCATGTTGGTATTGGAGGGTTCAAAGGAGAAAGAGTGAAAGGGTTAGAGAGGGGAAAAAATTAACTTAAAATTACAGTTTTGCCCTTTAATATTGCTTTTGTAACATTTTTAGGTTTTTTTTATTTTTTTTTATTTTTATATATTTATTTGTATATTCTTAAATTGAGTATCTTTGGAAGAGTTATTAGTATTTTTTTCTACCTTTCATTTTTTCATATTTTACATTTTATATAAATTACACTGATCTCTTTTGGAGTTTTTGACAAAAATAGAACTTCTTTTATTTTTTGAAATGACACTAGTTTCTTTTACTTTATCTAACAATATACACATACCTCTTTTTCATTTTTTTTCTATCACTGACATAACAAAAAACCTGAAATTATATTTAATTTATTGATAATTTTTTAATTTTGCCCATAGAGTCAAGACATACAGAGCTGAATCCAATTCTAACAAGGAAAAAACGAAAGAACAAGAAAGGGAAGACACTGGTCACTGGTCAGACGAACAGTGAAAAAGAAGTGAGTCGAATCAAGACTCGGTCACATGGTGAGAAATCGGTAAACTCCGCGGCGGTGATGGGCGGAGCTCGGAGGGTCGGCGGTTGTCCAAGTTCCAACGCAATGGAGTGCATATGGACATCGAGCTGAAGAGATATCACAATTTTTTTAGTGACACTTTCAAATCTTTTGTCTTCAGGATCATTTATTTTCAATTCTTTTGATCTTATTTTAATTGATTCATTTTTTAGTGTCTCTAATTTTATCTTTTAGTAACAAACATGACGTTATTGGATTGCGGCGGACGCGGTTCACGCGAATTGAAGAGAGTCGCACAGATGACCAATGTTGGTCAACTGTTGGTTAATTTTCATTCCCCGCTGCACCGCGTTTTCAGACTTGCAAATCCAACCGTTACATTTAGGGATGAAATTTTTTTTAAAAAAAAAAACAGTAAATCGATTTGAATTATTTGATCTGATTAGAATCAAAATGGTTTGGTTTTAGTTTAATTTTTATTAAAAGAAAATCTTTCTAACTGAATCGAACAATTTTTTGTAATAGTATATATATATTTTTTATATTTTATATTTTATTTTGAAATTACTTTAATAACTTTAGTTCAAACAAATATATTAAATAGAATAAAAATAGTTTACCATAGAAAGATTGATATAAATTTACAATTACTGCATTTTAGTACCAAAAAAATTAAATATTTAATAATTAATGTGTCGTTAGAAAAAGAATTTCAAAAGAAATTTTTTTTTTTTGTAATTGATTACTGCTACATTAAATGAGACTTATGCCTTATATTTAGTTTTTAATTTAAAATTTTTAAATAACAATTTAAACTAAACTTGTTTAGATTATGTACTCAGTAAAATTAATTTTGTGTTTTACAAATATAGAATTAGAATTGAATCAAAACCGTACCATTTTTATGAATTAAAAATGTTGCTAACAATTAAATTCTTAAATTATTTGGAATTACATCAATTCGATTCGTGTGTAGTCCTAGCTACATTTGTATTTCCTCAAACTTTTTTTCTTGGTTTAAAAATAAAAAAATTTAATAAAAAAATAAAAAAATATAAGTTTATATGGCTTAACAAATTTATGAAGCAAAAACTACCGAACTCATTAATTAATTGCGAGTGAAAATTATATATTATATATAATCAGGAAATGAGTTATAGGTCAACTCTATTAAATTGCAGGCCCTTAGCACTTGGACCAGTTCCCAATGCTGTGCTGGTTACTTTTGCCCTTTTTCAAACATTTTCTTTACTTCAGACCAGTGAACTTTTCATTAATTAAGGAGTAAATTACAATAATCTCTTTTTCATATTTTTGATAAAAATATAAATATTTTATAATTTTTGAGATAATACTTATGTTTTTTTATTATTTAGCTTTCTGCATTAATTAAATTCAAATGTTAATTATCCGATACTGAGTTAATGTCAAAAGATTGGATCTATTTAATAATTGATCTATTTTCCAATTTTACCCTTGCCCTTCTCAGTGTTTATGTTTTTGGTTTCTCTTAATTTTTAAGGATATCTTAAGCCAATGCTCCAACAGAAAATTGGAACTCAGTTTCGGCTTTAGCATCAATGGGTCGTCGATCATGGATACGGTGCTGAACCCCATCAGCGAGGCGTCAGTGACGACGAATTTTTCAATTTGGACGGTAATTGAATTTTGAAAAAATTGAAGCTGAGTTCAATCGATTCAATCGTTTTAAAATAGAGAGAGAGAGAGAGAGAGATTGATTTCTCTAGTTCTAGTTTTGCCAGCTATTTATTGGATTTAAAAGCCTTTTGTTTTTATCCAACACATTGGAAAGGTTGAGAATACAAAATTAATATTTTTATTATTCCAATTTTAATTTGTATTTTTTGGAGTTATTCGGCCATTTCGCCCTGTTCTAAAATTCCACGCATTTTGATATGAGATTATTTTGTATTGTTCTGTTTTTTGATAACAGTGCAACGTGCTAATTATTGTTTCACTTTTGAGCTTCGGTTATGATATTCTTAAAGGTTTTTCATTAAATTTCTTGATGTTTTTTTGCGTTAATCTGTGTTTTGATCATTGTTAGCGTGCTTATTTCTCTGTGTTTTTCACTATTGATATGTGTTTTGTTGTTAAGAAATATGAGGTTAAGAGGGAGAGGGAGGATTATATATATATATATATATATTGAGATATATAAAAGAGAAATATTATTTATTGAAAAATTATTTTTTTTTGAGAAAAGTAAAAATTTATGAGAAGATAAAATTAAGAAACAGGAATGGATATGGTGGTGGTGATCTCGCACTACCATTGATTCTGTTATCAATACTGCTTGGATTTAGGTTTCGCTTTTAATGATTTGGCTTTAGCTTGTGCTGTGTTGAAAAAAAGTTGAATTAGAAGAATGATATTTATGTCATTTAAATTAAAAGTTAAACGGGCTTAGTTTCTTTTATTGATAAGAAAAATCGGTGCTATTTTATAAATCATAAGGAGTATTTTTGTTTTTATCAAAAATTTCGAAACATGTCAGTGTAATTTATTCTTAATTAATTCGTTTAGTCTACACCTCACTTTTCATAATTTTGTTTGGTGTGCTAAAATTAATATTTTATAAATTATAATTTACAATAAAAATTATAAGTATTTAGTAAAAATTATATTTATAACCAAATAAGAAATATAATTTATAATAAAAATTATAAATATTTTAAAAAATATATAATTTATAATTAAAATTAATAACAAAAAATTAAAAACTAATACAGTGACTTTTCCAAACAGCTCTTTCGTTTGGAGGTTGCTTGACTGCAATATGTACAGGTGACAGCAAATTTTCACTGTCCGAAAATAGATTTTTTTGTTGTCTCGAAATATTAAAAATTATTAAAATGAAAGAGAGTTTTTAATTATAAAATAATAAAAATAATTTTAATTACATTCCGGGGCAAAACCAAGAAATTTGTTCTCTAAGGGCCAAGTATGCACATGAAAAAACTTTTTGAATACATTATTAACTTAAGTAGTCATTGTTTAAATCACTTTCTTAAGGCCCGTTCGGTAATATTTATATTTTTTATTTTTTATTTTTAATTTTAAATATTTTATAAATTATAAGCAAAAATATGTTTGGTAGACTATTCAAAATGTTAAAAAAAGTTTAACTTCTAAGTGGCTAGCTTTTTTAGAAAAAAAATTGTTTATTATAATTTTTTTATTGTAGGTTTTTTACTTTTTATTAAAAATTTTAATATACATTTACTTTTTACTTTTTACTTTTTAAATTGTAGTGTTTGAAATATTGATACAATATTTTTTTATGAGGAAGATTGATTTTTTTTAAATTGAGGGTGTTATAGTAATTTTATTTTAAAAAAGTTAAGGTGTTTAGAATGTACAGGATGCGTATAAGTTTTTTTTCTAAAAAAAAAAAAGATGAAAAAAATAATTTTTTTGAAAAATCAAATAATACGACCAAAAGTGATCTCAAACAGGGCCTTAAATCATTTTATTAGTTGATATAATTCTCATAATAAATTACCAAAAACTGAAAGTGAAAAACTATAAAAGATTATTGAGAGATCATTTAGGTATAAATTATCATCATGAAATAGGGGGCTAGTAAAGTGATTTTCTTAAGACTGGTGCAGCATCTCACTACATATTAATTATAAACAATACCTATTAGATATGGATCTCATAAAATATTTTCAACAAACTGGGAGGGTTAGTAAAGTGGTTTTGTAAAACTTGCTAAGCATCTCACTACATATTATTAATGTACATTAGTTATGAAATATAAGTCTCATCAAATATTTTTTATAAGCCTATGTTTGGATTAATTTTTTTTTAAAATTTTTAAATATTTTGGTTTTTTTATAAAAAAATAAATAAATATAAAAACATATAAAACAAAGTTAAAAAAAAAACCACCTTAAACCAAACCAATTAATTTTTTTAAAGGCTTAATTTTTTTTTTTGGGGTACATCAAAAAAAGATGCAAAACTACATCCTAGCCGAGAATGATCCTATCACGTCAGCAAAAATCAACCTTGATCCTCAAGGATGACCAATCTTTCGCCTTGGTAGCTTCCTAAATTTGCATGGAAATCTGCGCATGCATTTCTTTCAGGGTGGATGTGCTGGATAAAATGATTTCCTCTTCGAAAAAGGTGTGAGATCTCGGCAGTAGCCTTTATAGAAAAGTTCTCAGGACATCCCTCTTGGATTAGTTGAGGAGCTTCACTTGAATCTGTTTTCATGATAATCTGATGGAAACCTTTCTCCAAGGCAATGATGAGCCAGGCTCTCTATAAATGTTCCAAAGTGTTCTGCTTCAAGACTCGAACAATCGTCAGATTCAATCCTCCCAGAGTATCCGCAAACCCAACACCCTGGTTCATCCCTCAAGATGCCTCAAAACCTATCTGTCCCGGGTCCCTCTTAAACCACGGCCGGTCGCTGAAGACTTTAATGACTTCTTAAACCTAGAAGAGAGAAGAAGCTTCACCAAATCTAGCTCCCGGACCAAATGTGGTAACTTTGCAAATAATCTCAATAGATGTGGGCTTATGGATATAGGGTGTGATGAACCAAAGCTAACATGGACGACTGAAAGACAAGGGTTGTTCAATATTCAAGAAGAGACTCGATCGGGCCCTGTGTAATGTGGAATGGAGTTCACCATACATAGCGTCCTGTCTGAAACCTTCCCTGTACTTATATAGACCATTACCCTTTATTGTTACACATGTATTAAGACTTTGACTCTATTTAATTTTTGACAATTTTGCTTAATATAAAGTTTCTATGATTGAAAGAATTTAGTTATTTTTATAATTCTTGATATAAAAATCCTATTTTGTTTAGGAGTTATAAAATTATTAAAACTCCTATTAGAGTTAGGAGTCTCAAAGTGTTTGAAATTTCAATTGTATTAAAAGTTTCAAATCAGAGTCTTATTCATATCAAAAAACTAAGGTACAACATTTGAAACTCAAGATACAAGTGATTAAAGTAGGTTCGAGCAAGTACAGTTCACGCAGAACGCTGTCTGCTAGACATAACCGCTCGAGCGGTGGATAGTTTGCTCGAGCTAGAGAACTCCTAGTAGTTTCAGTTTCATCGAAACTCGAACTGTTGGATTTTTTTGTCTATATAATTAGGAGGCATACACCAGATTCGAAAAATATACTCAGTGAACATTATTCGAATTTGAAAAACCCCGTTTGTAGACTGATTTTTAATAATAAATTTTTTTAAATAAGCTTAACGTTGCAAATTAAGCTTAAAACAATCAATCACACAAGCATAAAATAAATAACCACAAACACATAGGGAGACGACGATTTTTACGTAAAAAACTCTAAACCGGGTAAAAATCATGAGACCACTCTAGGTCTAAAAAATCAAACACTATAATATCGTTGGTTACAAGAGAATCTTACAAACTGACGTTGCACTCACAACCAAATGCTTGAAAGCCTGCTCCTGCCGAATCTTCGTACATGAACTCTTGTGCTTGACCGCCGCTAGAACTTACCACCGGACTTCAATGTTAACGGACTCCTCCACCAAACTTCAACACTTGAGAATCTTCTCAAGTGACTCCACAAACACGAACATATTGTTGAAGATTTGATTGACTTGATGATTAGCTTGAATGAGTAGAAGTTAAAAGATCATCAACTAATTGTAGACTAGCTTGCGAATATGATGAAAAACTTTAAAGGCTCTCTGTAGCAGTTAAATCTTCATAAAATAATGAGGAGGCTCATCTAACAAGAAACCCTATATGTCTATTTATAGCTTGCATCCAAAAACTAACTGCAGCGCCTTAAATTCTGGTCCACACACACAGGATCGCTCGATCAGTCTTTTGATGATCGATCGGTCAAGTCAAGCTCGCAGTAGTTTGTTGCAGGTATGAGATACTGAGAGCTGTTAAAGACCGCTCGATGGACCGCTCGATCGGTCTATCGAGCGATCTGACACTGCTTGTAGTTTTTCTGCTCATTTTTTACTGCGCTGCAATATTAAACCATAATTTCACAAGAACTAGTATAAAAATATCAACAGATAAAAAATAAATAATTTAAATAACAATTTTTCACAGATTTGCTAAATTTAAAAAAAAATTGACCAAGGTCAAAATTCTTCACACAAATCATTCAAGTTATATGTCTGAGTGTCGTTTGAGTTCTAAAAAGAACTAATAAAGTTAGTGTTCGACTTAAATGGATTTTTAAGTTTACCAGTCGTGAAATTCCATCGGTATAAAGTATTGAAGATTTGATACTTTCAAGAAGCATTGAGAATTCGGTGCGATGATGATCAAGTACGTAGAACAGTGCACGTGGATTCAGCAAGCGAGGTTTAAAGCGTCTCGGTAGACGTTTGACTGGAGTTTATAAGTAGTTTTGTAGATGTTCATTGGTATAGTGTTTCATTTACCTAAACTTGAATTAGTCCCGTTATTTTTACCTAAGTTCGAGTTTTCTAAGTAAAAAATTACAAGCTTATCTTTTATGTGATTGATTTATTTTTTAATTACTTGCAATTGTCTATACTTAAAATAAATCAATGGCTGACGTACGTTATTTCTATTTTGTTGCATACAAAATAATTCATATATTATTTTTTTAGTGTGCTTCTTCTCTCATCCTTTAATAGGTCGTTCCGTTTTGAAGCAACTTGGATCTCCCACCTTGGTTTTTGAGATCCTATCCAAAATAATTGGAATAACCAAGGGGAGAGTTCATTCTATCCTTAACGAATATGAAAAGTAAAGCTATTGATTGGAACCACAATGTCTTCAGTAACATTCATCGAAAGAAACATTGACTCCTTGAGAGAATTGAAGGTATTCAAAAGTTGTAGACTGTTAATTTTTTCTATAATATCTTTTTGTATGAAAATGATCTAAAAAGGGATTATAATTTCACTCTATACCAAAAGGAAATTCTTTGATTCCAAAAATCTAGATCTAATTGGACCGTAGAACAAAAAAAAAATACAAAATTCTTTCATTTGTCTACTCCCACTAGAAGAGCTAAATTCAATATCAATATTCTAGAAGATTAGAATAGATCAAAGACTCTTCGCTTAATAGGAAATCGCATTCTCAAGTTTTTCTCTTGCATGTATGAATGCAATCTCAATTATTCCTATGTCATTGGAATAATATCAGTCCCACCAATTTCACTCTGGAGCATAATAATAACCTTTTTAAACCCATTGATAATTCTAATATGTGGAAGTTTGTTAAATCAATAACCTTCTTAATCAATCTTCTTCCACACGGACAGAACTATGTTGTTACTTGCCAATGGTGGACCTCCTAATAGCGAAGCTACTTTGGAAGAGGCCAACAACTCAAAGGAAGGGTCTAATACGATTAACAAGAACCTTAAACATAATTTTGTAGCTCACATTGCCAAGGTTGATAGGTGTTACCGCATAATCGATTCTGGGTGATTAATTTTGGTGATAATTTTTCAAGAATGAATAACTCAACAAGAATCTAGTGAGTGATTTCATACATTTTTCTGATTTGATAGCATCCTTTATATATTATTAATTGGGCATAATTTTAGGTTTTAGTTATTCTGGATAGTTGTCTATCCCTAGTATCTTGCTAAAGTGATTTGCAGGATCATCTTAACAGATACCATGCCACTTTTTACAGAGTGAATGATGCGATTCGAACTTTTATTCCCATTGCATGACTATGCCGACCGACTGAGCCACTTTGTTCTGATCAATCGAACTACTTTGTTACGATTGATCAAGCCACTTTCCTCTGATCGACCGATCCACATTTCTAGCACTGATCAAGCTACTTTGCATAACCTATCGAGCCACTTTCCTCAAACCAATTGAGCTACATTGTTACGACTGATCAAGCTATTTTTCTATGACCTACCGCGCCATTTTGCCCCGACCAAGCGAGCCACTTTGCTCTGACTAATCGAGCTACTTTGTTACAACCAATCGATCCACTTTGCTAGAACCGATCGATTACTTTACAATGACCTATCGAGCTTCTTCGCTTCGACCGCTTGAACCCTAATCATTGCGATTGTTTTTCTGTATATGACTGATAAGATTATACTTAACAAGGAATAAGTTGTGTGGGTCTTATCGCTATGCAATGGTTGATTAGTAAAAATTCAAAAGTGTTTTTACTTTAATCCTGTAACACCCTGATTTCTAAACAATTAAATTCACGCGGAAGCTAAGATACAAATAAGGATATGAATTTTATTTGTAATATAATTACCAAAATATGCCATTTTATACCCACAAGGGTACTCAAAAGAGTAACCCACAAACCCCCTTGTTTAAACAAAAGACCAACATTTTTCACACAGCGGCAAACCGCTCAAGCAGTGAGGTACCTGGGAGCCTCCTAGCCAAATTACTAAAAAAATTCTACGAGTTGAAAAGTCACTCGTTTTCCTTAACCTTTAAACATAGTTTTATATAGAAAAATTTGTAAAGTAAAATATATACTTGGTAATAAAACAACTTCATTCAACCCAAAAACTTGAAAACCAAAGTTTTAGCATCATAACAATACATTCAAAACCGATAATTCCAAACCAAAACACGGGCCCACATCCTCACCTGCGTACAAAATATGAATCATGACCTTAAGGCCTTATAAACAAGTTACACCAACCTGAATACAACCGTCCAAATATTCAAGAGAATTGCATTCATAACCTTAATTCACAAAAGATGATATGAAAGAAATGTAATTTCACCAACTACTACAAAAAGGGTACTAAGACCACCATTTCTACTCCATAGATTTTTTTTCGTTATCACCTGAAATGTTGTTAAATAATATGAGTCGAGACTCGTAGAAAATAGATTATAAATGAATCAATGCATGACATGCAAGAATGATTATATGAATACACAACAAATTTAAGCCCAAAATCAAGTTCACTTTTTTTTAGTAAATTTTCATTCACATAATTGGTTTTCTTTTCTTACCATAAAAAAAACCAACACACACCGTAGTTAATCTTTCAGTTCTGCTATCTCAAACCCAACACGGTTACCATGACACTTCATTTCATTTCATTTCTTTTCATTTCTTTTCATTTCCAAACCACACCATTATCAAGATTTGTCGGTTCTCAAATACATCAATTACATTAAATGGTTTTACCAACCCAATTTTATTCATTAATGTAATTAAATACCAAAGTCGGACAACGCTTATAGAATCAAGCATATTTATTGCCACCAGACCACACGAGGCCTAATGGAAAAACACCTATTCTATAGCCCAACACAAAAAGCACACATTTTCGATTTATCTCGAAAACATCAATGAGTGGGCCACCCAAGAGCACGCGTTTTTACGGGAATTAACTCGAAGGAATGACTTACCTTACATTGCGCAAGTTTTCGATCTTTCATCAAGAAGCAACTCGCGCACAAACTTAATCATTCATCACATTCGTATGGTACTTTAATTAGATCATTCACTTTTTTAGCCAAAATGAATCCAACCATCAACTCGGTTCCTCTCGCCAAACCCAACACCGTTAATGTTTCAATTATTAATAATTTAAATATCTTTATTATTCTTCTATTTGAATTAACTTATGAAGATACAATCAATTCTCATATCTCACACTATTATTCACATCTCATAATTCATAAAATTTATTTAAAATTCTCAACTCAACAATACACCTTTTTTTTTTATCAATTATAAAAATTTATAAAATTAACATATCTATGAAGTAATGTAAGTCTCAATTTTTTAAAAATTCAATCAATTTCACTATTCGGGTCCAAAGACCCTAAAATCTCTAATTTTTCATGAATTTTGCAATAATCAAACCTTAATTTTTTAAAACACAAATTAAAGGCTCCTACAATCCACGATTTACTAAATCATTTATCAATTTCATCATTTAATCATTTAATATCAAAACTCCTATTTTTCATGGAATAACCCCAAAACCAAACCATAACATTTCACCTTTCAAATCCAACTATATCTAACCACAATAATGATTTGAAAATATCTTAAATCATTTACAGGTTCAAGATTTATTCAGATTTACCATCAAACCCAAATCTTGGATTTCAAAACATCAATTTCATGCTTTCATGTATATATGTTAGATATACAACTCATATCACTTAGATTTTCAAAGATAATCATAAATTTTACCTCTTTAAAGCTCTAGTAGCTAGAATCAAATCCAAACAAACTCTAATTGATTGAAACCTCTAACTAAACGGTGAGAAATGAGCTTCTAATGTCAAGCTCAAGCCTCCAATGGATATCCACCGGAAGAGAGGTAAGAAATCCCCTCTTGAGGAGCTAGGAATGCTCCAAGATATCACCAAAATCAACTCTAGTATTTAATCTTTGGTTTAGAGAGAGGGAGGAGAGGAGAAAATGAAAAAAAGAAGCCTCAAACCCGACTTTAAAGTTTCTCCCAGATGTGGTATGTCCGCACGCCCTTAATCCCTTCTGGACTCCAAACACAAGCCAATTTTCATCCGAACGCCGTCTGAACAAAAAACCTTATGGTCCATTTTCGTCCGGACGCCCATATTTTTGTCCGGATGCAACTCCGCGACTGCACTTCAGTACCGACTTTAAATGATCATATCTCCTTCATCTGAACTTCGAATAGGGTCATTCTTGTATTCAAATTGAAATCCCAAAAGTCTACCTTCTAATGGTTCTAGCCTCATAATAAAATTTATGTTTTACAAAAAGTTATGACCAAAATAATGAAGATATGCCACTTTTTTTACACATTTTTTGCATTTTTTTGTTCAAACTTCTTTGTGAAACGTTATTTTTCTTCACCGAACACGTTATGATATGTTTTAATTAATATTTTTAAATTACAAGAGACCATTTCTACAATCTCCCCATCTTAAGGAATTTCATCCCCAAAATTCAACACTAGACTCGAGTCAACTACCTTGCCATCCACCGCTCACAATCTCCACAAGAATGACGTCTCACAACATAAACATGTTTTCAAAAGATAAATATTCATACCAATCGCTTTCACAAAAAAGGTCTCACGAACGTTAAGGTTATCCAAATGTCGTTGCACCAAGATCTAACTTAGACCATCGAGATATCAAAACACAAGCCACGCCAGACGCGACCACATAAGAGATCAAAGGCATAGCACGAAATTGATCTACAATCGGAATTGATTTCAAACGCTTTGCACTTCTGTCCATATGGATTATGACTCTTATCTGAATTGTCGCAAAGTAGCTCAACCTTATACGAAAATACACAATCATGGACTACCCCTGTTAGTCCAGGCACATGTCGTCAAACCCTGACATTGGTCACAAGGATTCACGCGCATCGTACCTAAAATCTTGTTCAAGCTTTCGAGACCAACTGATGACTACAACTTGAAGCCATATGGTCTTTCTGCGTACGTTAGAAATGCTATCCCTAAAGTTGAAGAGATACTCATTCCGAGCAGAGGTAACAAACATCTGATTCTAGAAAAAGAAACTCACTCAACTCGTCAAAAACTCCAAAGAACACATTTTATTCTCATGATCTGCAAACACTTTATCTAAATCTTCACCCTCTACCAAACCTCAACCAGATCTTCAACTCACCTCTCGCGAAAATACTAGGTGTCACATCATCGTCAAGGCTAAAACTCTATATCCTCGAGATGTTTTTAACCTTTCTAGTGCAATTAATGTAGACATTTCTTCATAGACCAAGAACTACGAGATCACCCCTGATCTACGACCAACCAAAGAAGGAAAGGAGAGCAGCCTTACTTCAACCATTACAGGCAGGATTAACTAACTATATAAGACTGCTTTCATTCTCAATATTAGCTACCGAGTTTCTATCCTTTTTCCTCCCAGTCCAAGATTTGTTACCACCCTGGCATCATATCCATTAAGATCAATACAGTCACTTGAACTTAACGAGCCACTTCGGCCAAATACGCTATATAGACAACACATTCCATTGATACATACTTACCAACATGAATTCCATCACACCATACGTTACATTATTACACATACACATAAACCCATCAAGGCACTCAATCCCCCCAAAACCAAGTACAAAGAGCCACATCGCCGGAAAAATTTCAAAGGCAAATTCCTTGTAACTCACTCCTAGTTCACATTCTCTGAATACTCTTCAACTCGTTTGCACTTAACTTGCATATCTGCCACAAGTGATAATCTAACACCAACTTTAAGAGAACTAAATAGTTCAATACGCCAAACAAATGCAAATTGATACTCCTAAAAGATTATCAGGAACTCATTGTGTGAACAACTCGATCACAGAAACCTCCGCAAGGATTTTACTCAAACGTGAGCTAAGGGCATCGTCATTCCCATACTATCCAAAGCATGCATTACATAACTATCAAACAACCCTCAATTAATATTTGCAGACGTAGGTTTTATACCTCAACAATAACTACTCATTTATTAACAACATAGCAATCTGATACTTCAAGGGACACAATTCGGACGCTCATGCTCACAGGGTAGAGCAAACAAACCTTCATCAGGAAGCTACGAGGAACCAGTCTCACAATCCCACAATCACAATGATACAGATTCCCAAGGCATAACTGAAAGAACCACAAATGGGCACAAGGTTCACAGAAATTTTGACCTCCTTAGAAAACTACCAAATCAAGAATCAATCAAAAGTCCCGACATTCACATTTAATAAAAATAAACAGCTTACGCAGGATAACCATCCATGACATAGACTTTTTCACCTAGAGAAATCAAAAGGTCAATCAGAGACTCTCACGCAACACTGTTACATTCTAGGATAACCATTTGTCATACTCAGTTTAGGAGGACACTACGCGCCTATCCGTAAAATGACATTGAATATCATAATACAGTCGTTGTTAACCCTATCCACAATGATTATACCACTTGTCGCACTTAGTTCTCAAATGCAGGCCACACTCATACACGTTAGATATCATTAACTTCCTTACACCGCAAACAACTCATCTCGCGTGTCTACAAGCCCATCACCGGGTATCCACAAAGTCCTAACACTACTCGTTCCCATTACACTATGGTCTCACCTCATAAGGTTGCACTACATAAAACTAACTCCCAATAGATAAACAGCAGTCCTGTTACAGTCTCATGTTCACAGCTCAGGCAATCCACGAAAGAAAACGTAAGGCACCTAACTGAGAAAGGCCAAAATTGAGACTTCTCATCCGAAGTTATCCATCACTCCCACAACTATACAAGCATCTTCAACACTCTCAAGTTTAAGCATATGGAAGACGGTGTATAGTTTAGATCTAAGGATTTTCACATGCCAATCATAGACCACTCAAACCACTAGGCTATACAATTTACTCTTTACTACCTTATGCTTCACCCCTATAGTATGACGACACAACTACCTTTAAGCCTTAAAGTGGGACACAAACAACCACCATCCCCTCGTAGGGCTAGGAATGCTCCAAGATATCACCAAAATCAACTATAGGGTTTAGTCTTTGGTTTAGAGAGAGGAAGGAGAGGAGAAAATGAAGAGAAAAAAAGCCTCAAACCCAACTTTCAAGTTTCTCCTCGACGCGGTCCATCCGGACGCCCTTAATCTCGTCTGAACGCCAAACACATAGGCCAATTTCCGTCCGAATGCCATCCGAATGCAAAACCTTCTAGTCCATATCCGTCCAGAGGCCCATATCTTCGTCCTGACATAACTTTGCATCTCCACTGCTATCCCGACTTTAAACGATCATATCTCATTCATCCGAACTCCAAATAGGATCATTTTTTTGTTCAAATTGAAGCCCAAAAAGTTTACTTTTCAATGGTTCTAACCTCATAACAAAATTTATTTTGTACAAAATGTTACAACCAAAATAATGAAGGTATTTTACTTTTCTTCACACATTTTTTGCATATTTTTGTCCAAACTTCTTTGTGAAATGTTATTTTTCTTCACTGAATACATCATGACATATTTTAATTAATATTTTTAAATTACAAGAGACCGAGTCCCTACAAATCCTAACATTTATAGAGAATCAACAAGCTCAGAGAAATTTCTTATTCTTGATATTCGTTTTCGAATCAACGAACTCAAGTTCTTATAATTTTTTTTTGTTTGTAAGTGGTCAATTGCAAGATAATATATATTAAAACATTAATAGCCGAGTCACTTGAGTGAGTGACTCACCTGAGCCAGTAATGATAATACAAAAGAAAATAATGCTAGAAATAGTCATCAGGGCACGGTGACACCCAAACAACAACAATCTCTTGAAATCTCCCCAAGTTTTAAGCTGAACATGGCAACTGAGCCACTAAAGGCACAATAGCCAAATAGCTCGGGTGAGTAACTCGGGTTAAATGTAAAGTAGTTAATAAAAAAGGAACAATATACATTGCCGAGGCATGAAGGCAACTCTAAATCGGGTATATCAAATTGTTCAAGATAAGTAACCTAGCCAAATTATTCTAACAATAGACTCGTTGACCGAAAAGGATAAGCGTATGTAGAAATTTGTTGATGGTTTAAATAGCCTAAGGGACTTGACTAACTCAAGCCACTCGAGTCGCTTAGGTTAGACCAACCGAAATACACCGTCAATCAGTACCAATCAAGTCATGAATTACCAAGACTAAGTCGATTAAGGGACAAGTTCCTAAAAATGGGGAAAAATTACTATTCACTAAGGGTGAGTAGCTTGAGCTACTCAGAAAACCCGAGCAATAGGGCTGACTCGCCCAACTAAAGGGTCATTTTCCTTTTCTTTTCTTTGGGCTAATAGTACAGACTATATGACAACAATAGCATAGATTATGCAGACATAGTTCGGACTATGAGGTTATATCACATACTATGACATCCACTTTGCACAAACTGTGAATCTAGCTCAGATGTAAGACTATGAGCTATAGAATAGACTTTGTTGCTGAGGTTATATCACATACTATGACATCCACTTTGCACAAACTGTGAATCTAGCTCAGATGTAAGACTATGAGCTATAAAATAGACTTTGTTGCTGGGTGTTTACAAAAGCAGTATAACACAAACTATGCGGTTAAAGGTTCCACAAATAATTAATGAAATGCATGTCTCAGAGACAGTGAATAGGATCAATGACAGTACACGAATGTTGTCACGAGTCGTTGGAAGACATGTGGTTTGGTGGCTAAGAAAAAAAATCTTGTCAGCATTGGGACACCTTGGGCCCATCTACTTGAGTCACTTTGGTGATCTGGAATCATCCAACCCAAGTGGGTCGAATACCATAATGGTCGACCATAAATTGGTTTAACCAATTAGGAGTGAAACACTGATCCGAGATATTCGAAAAAGAATTCATGATTTGATCATATCTTTTAAGAGTGCTGTCTCAATCCTAATAACTTCATAAGAAGATTATAAATATGAGGGATGACTAGACTCTAAAGGAGAAGATTTTTTTTTTCATGATTCATTGATTCCTGATCTTACATATTCATATATACTATCAGATACTCTAATATTGGCTAGTATTTTCTTTCACCCAACCATTACTTTATTTGAGTTCTCTATTTCTTGATTATTTCACAAAATTCGCATCTCTTATATTTATTTATTTACTTTTTCCACAAAAAACTATACAACATTTATGTTTTTCGCTGCGTCAATTTCCTTATATGTATTGTAGCTACTTCGATCTGACCATCACAAGTAGTCATGGTATTAATATTGTGATTTAGGGATATGGGTAATTTATTTAAGCCTCAAAATATTTTGTAGCATTGTCCGTATAGTATTTTTTTATTTAACTTAGAAAGTCAAAAAAAAAAAAAAGAGAAGAACAAAGTCCAAATTAATTAGAGTTCGCCTAGACAATCCAAAGCCAAAAGGTACCTTACGTGACGCTTTTCCTTTTAGCGTACACAGGAATTATAGAAACTTTTACACTAGTTTGATCCGTCTTTATTGTGTAATTAAAGCACAAAAATCCTTAATGATGTATTGAACTTTTCATTGATTATGAATTGTGCTTGCTGATGCTAGAATATGAACAGTTTCAGCTTTGTCCAAGATCTTGAAAAGATTAAAATTTCTTGACACTGGTAGAGTGCCAACTAAAATCGTTCATATTCCAATATTAATACTTTGTCGGCGTTGGTGGGAAAATGTTCTCCCAAGAGCGTTAGTGGGATTTGAACAATAATACTACAAATTCAAAAAATATTTTCAGAAACTTACTTAGAATTCAAAATCAGTTATTTAGATTTGTTTGTAGTATGGCTCACACAACATATAACTAAATCTGAATTATTCATTTTAAATTCGGAATAATTTTCTAAATTCCTTTTTGAAAACCTTAAAATTACCAAAATTTGAATGATGGCCGAGAGGGATGACCTCGAAAAACTATTGCTGGCGAAACTAGAATGAAGATGAACACAGAACTAGCGAGTGGACCAATAATTAAGTGATTTAATTTAGTAAAGATGATTCAAGGGTTTGCGCAACAAACCCAAAAAATAAACCAGAGGGTAGACGCTCAAGTCATAGGGAAACTATTGGCCATTCATGCCATTCCCCCGCTGAAAGGCGCACCGATGAAAATGAAATTGTTAATCGAATAAAACTTTTTTCGTTGAGATTGATAGAAAAAATGAATTATCAAGCGATTGTGTTAAAGCTCAATGTCTTGCATGTTTCAAAACTTTGCCGGAAGAAAACTTGAAATTGACGACACAAAAACTTAAATGGAAGAGAAGGACAAATTTTATTGCATTGGAAAAGATAACAATTACAAATGCGAGAAATAAAATTACAAGAATTGAAACCTATCTCTAGACAAAATTAAAAACAAAGAAGTTGTTGCCGAGTATTGTGTGTTTTCTACAATGTATACTATCCCTATTTATAAAAAAAGCTCCGTAAATAAGTAACTACATATAACTATTCTACACACAAAAAATACTCAAACAATACTAAGTGTCTTTCGGTTATAACTTTCATTAACCGTCATGTTTCTCTAGGAGCGCCACTTATTTTCTTTCAAATATTTTATCCTGGCATTATGAATACTAAAATATTATTTTCAATCAAGTTCTCATATATCATTCAGATATTAATTCTTATATGAAATTCGATATGACTAAATAATGTTTAATTATTATCTGTCTATCGATAAAATTGGCCACTTATGATATAAACAGAAACTCATTCTTAAGCATAAGTCTGGTTTAGCTTTTTTGGGATATTTTTTGGCTTAAAAACTTTTTAAAAAATCTTTGTTTGGCCTTAGATGATTTTTTTAATATATTTTTACATATATATTTTTTTTAAAAAGTTAAAAAAATCTAAAAAATTTACAAAAAAAACTAATTCAAACACAATCTTAATTGAGTCTGCTACACATTCACAGTCGAAACAGTCTGCATTACTGTATCAATAGCGCTAAATCGCTATTATATGAAATGGTAGTACCGAATAATTTGGGCGGGGGAGGATCACCTTTGACAACTCCGAAGCAGCAGCAAATTGATAGGGACTAACAACAGATTGTTAAAACGTCCCACTACTCGGCAAATTATGAAATTATTAGGTCCACATTACAACACTACGTAGCAAATGTCACATAATATTTTAAATAAAAAAATAATTATAATTTATATAATATGAATTATTATATTTTGTCTCTTCACTCCAAAAAAAAAAGAGTTATTATATTTTTAACATAAAATTTATTGGTAACATTTTAGATTACAATGTGGTACTCCAGGTGCTCCGGGTGCACTGAATAATTACTCCCTACTACTGCCTCATTCCAGCTATTAGGCCAACTACAGACTTTCTCTTTCATTTTCAAATTCATGAGCTTGCACAAAATAACAAATTTGTACAACTTTAACTTTAAATTAAGACCAAGGGGGATATTTTTAGAATTAAAATATCTACACAGTATCATTTTAAATAAATATTACTTCCCTGCCCTGTTTTACCTAACTATGTTTTCAATTATATAAAATAAATATTTTTTTATACATATTTATATATATTTTTAAAAAAACCATAATAGGCTAAAATATAAAAATATTATCTTTGTCTCACACTTTTTTATTCCTATTTCTTACGTTCTATATTTTTTAACTAACAATATATTAGAAATCTGAGTAGTTTTTACTAAATTCCGTCAATGTGGTAGTAGTAATTCCACTTACCACCACGTTTTCTACAGTCTGTAAAGATCTCTAATATGATGTTCTATATTTTACTACGATCGAGTGATTAAGTCAATAACTAGAAATTTCAATACCACTTGTTGGGATTTAAGGCACAAATCTCTTAAATAGAATTAGGATAGGCAACGAAAAACCTGCGTAAGTTACGATCTACGCAAAACAAATAAAGAATATCAAGAACAACCAAGAATATAAAATATACATGGTTCGGCTGATTGCCTACTTCTATGGGAGAACAAGAAAGAATAATATACTATTATTAATAAAGATTACAAGAAATGGCTTTACACTCTCTGATCTTTAAATTTGAGCCTTACTCTTGTGTATCTAAGTCTCTTTTTACACTCTCTAACTTTTACTTTAGCTTATTTAATGTATCATCGCACCATGGCTCATTCTCTATGTGTCTTAAGATTTCTTATATTCAAACTCTCTTTACATAGACTTAAAATTAAGTTAAATAATGCAACGGTTGCAACTTTAGCCGCCTCAATAAAATGTGTTCCTACTCGGACTGCTCGAGTTGTCTATGGTTCACTCGAGCAGACTTTCCTAAACTGAACTGTTTAAAAATACGAGACATAATCATAAAACTCATTTATATGATAAATAAAATAAGAAAACACAATCTTTTCTTCTATTTGTTTTTCTCTGATAGTCATGACTCAAGTAAAGTTTTATTTTATAGTTCCTAATAACTGGTAAAAAACTAAAAAGTTGATGGAATTGCATTAAAACTGAAAATAGTTTACCAATACCCAAAAAAATTAAAAGCTTTTTAAGGCATACCAAACATGCATGTATATTATAACAATCAATTTGAACAACCTTGCATTGGCTGTCATGCAGAATCAAAGACCTATCCCCTTAGGAATCTATGGGCAGGTTAGAATTTAATCGGACCAGTGAGAATGCTAATGCACTGGTCCCCGAACACCCAACCATCTTCTTAAATCAATAACAACTGATTTGGACTTCTTCCTTCGCCTGGGCCGTCGGCTTTTAGGGTTCTAATTTTTTTAAGTTTAATCTAATTACAATGGTAGCGTTTGGTATTACTGAAATTAATAATTTATAGATTATAACTTGTAACAGAAGTTGTGAATGTTTAATAAATATTAAAACTTATAACTAAAATAGAATAAAAAGTAGTTATAAGTTGTTGTAGAAGTTATTAGTATTTAAAAAAAATTATAATTTATAGTTAAAATTATTAGCAGGAAGTTAAAATCTACTTACATTAACTTTGCCAAACAGAATTTGTTTGGCAAAAAAGTAAAATATTAAAAACTTAAAAAATCAAATCAAGAGACTAATATTTAGACTACTCTATTCAACTCTTGCTTCATTTTAATTTGATAACTTATTAACTACTAATGTTAAATATATATAATTATTATAATTAGCCACATAAAAGGATAATACTGTTCAATTTGAATAAAAAATAAAAAATAATTTTTTTTATTAAATCATTAGATTTTTAATTTATTAAACAATCTATTTTGAACAAAATTTCAATTTTTGACCCAAAAAAAAAAAATTTTTTAAACTAGTTGTCAATGAAACTCAAATTCATAAATTTTTTTCCGTAGTTCGGGCCACATCCCTCTTACATTTGAAAGAAATATGTTCGAATCTGTAAATGAATATGTGCATTCGTAGCAGTGCTGAATTAAAATTATTCTATATTTTCATGGAAACAACACGGTTAAGACTCGTAGTTGCCCATTTCCCTTTCACAAGTCACGGGCTATAGTAAATTCATGTAAAATATATTTAAATTCTCGTTACAGGTATTACTTACTTACTCATATATATATATATATATATTAAAAAAAGTACTATTCAACAACCAAAATAATATTTGTACAAGGCATTCATGCAAACGGAATGGGTAATTTTTGCCACCGGATTGAAGATTTTCACAATTTCTCTCAAAAATGAAAATACCTACCGTGTTTTTTTTTTGGTTGTGTTTTCAGTGATCTATACTAGTGTTCTGAATCGCTTATATTATAGAGTATTTTAAAAAAGTTGTTTAAATAAAAATATTAAGTGAATTAGATATCGGTAATTATGCAGAGAGATCACTAATTTATTACTAAAATGGTCGACCAAGAGTGTGATATCAAAGGTAGACCGCATATTTTTATTTAAGAATAAATATGACTTTTGATGAGCAAGCAACTTAATCTTTTTGTGAATAATTTTTTTAATATATTTTGTTATGTGGATAATTTAAATCATCGAAGTGGGTCCACCATCAACTCCATGAGATAATGGTGGTGTTTATAAAAGTTTCTGTCAAATAATAATTTTTTATTTTTAACATTTTTTTAATTTTAATTTTAATTTTTATACTCTTTAGTTTCACTCGCCACAATTCACATGGTAAATAGTTAGAAGAGATTGAGAAAAAATTAAATAAATAACCAAAAAACGAGATGAAAATAACTAAAGCTTTGATGCCTAAATTAATTCATCCAAAGACTTGAGACCGAACCAATCTCTACAAGTTTGTTTTCTAAATTATGTATGAGATATGTGGCCCTGTTTGGGTAAATATTGCTTATTGATTTATTAATTTATTTTTATTTATTTTAGTTTAAATAACATAAAATTTAGTTTATTAGTTTATTTTTATTTATTTTTGTCTTTTTTGAATTTTTTTTATATTTTGATAAAAAAATTATTTTTTTGACTAGTCTAAATGAAAAGAGTATTCTAAAAAATATAATAATTTAATTAAATAATAAAATTTTTTTTATTAAAAACAAAAAATTTACAATATCAAATAAATCAATAAATCAAATTCACATATTCAGCACAAATGACTTTGGCCATGTCTTGATAATTGTTTATTTTACTTATTTTATTTTTGTTTTTAGAAAAATTTTTATTGTTTAAACGAACTATTATATTTTTTTGAATCTTCTAATCGAGACAAGTCGGAAAAATAATTTTTTTTATCAAAATATAAAAAAAATTAGAAAAGATAAAAATAAGCCAAAATAAACCAATAAACAAAATTTAATATTGTTTATTTTTGTTTTTAATGAATTTTTTTTATTTTTCATTCAATTATTTTGTATTTTTTGTTCATTTCATCGAAATGACTCAGAAATATAAATAATTTTAGTTAAAAGATGAAAAAAGTTTAGAAATTTTTTTTTTTTGCAATTTATCCCAGACAGGGCATTATTAATATTATTTAATTTATTTATACTTTTCTAATATCTTTTTATAGTTTTATTAAATTGTTTAAAAAAATATAATTATAAAAAATTATACTATTCATACTAACTTCAACTACATTACTCTATTTCCTTCTCTATTTTTTTTAACATTACTCGTTTCTCTTTCAAACTCAAATACACGAATTATATATATTTTAGATTTTATTAAAATATATTTAATAATGATCTCTTTTAAAGATATTATAAATATCTTTCTAATAATACAAAACTTATTAAAAATAAGCATTTAAAATAAAAGTTTTACTCTTTTAATGAATGAAATGTTCATTCTCTATATTTAAAAAATAATTTTTTTATAATTTTTTGACATTCTAAATATAAAGTATTAAATTGAAATTCTCTAAAGTGGAGAATAATTTAGAGAATGAATTAGAGTTGCTCTAAATAAATTGAATAAAAGGAAAAGGAGAATAAATTAGAGGTTTTGTTAAGGGACAGAAAAGAACATCCACATTACAAATAAATTTAAAGTTAATAAACAAAATTATTTCAATTAATTCTTTTTTAAGTTTTTTTTTCAAAAATAAAATAAAATGATGTTGGTTTTTGAAAACTCCAAACGGCTCATATATAGCCAGTGTAAAGGGTATAGTTGTTTTCCCTAACATCGAGAGTAAGAGAAATATATACAGTTGGAATCCTTTGTCGTTTTGTATCCACCCAGGTGTCGCTCCGTCAATTTACACTCTCCTGCCTTCCTGCTTCCTAAAGTATTTTAAATACACCATAAAAAAATATTAAATACATTTATTATATTTATTAAAATACTTGGGGGGCATATTAACAATTAACTTAAAAGTTAATTTTTTTATTTTTTTTTATTTTTAGTGAAAATACTATATTAAGTTCAAATAGATTGTTTAGTAATTTAGTTTTTAAATTAATTTTTTTAAAATTAGTTATTTAGATAAAAAGTTAATTTTTTTATTTTTTATTTAAAGTGAACAATTTTATCTTTTCACGTATTTGATATTAACAAACATATGTAATTAATAGTAATAATAATAGGTTATAAATAGCGCATGCTATTGTATTTTAAAAATAGTAAAAATTTAAATAAAATACTATAAGAGTTTGTGTTTTGATTTACCTTTTAATTTTTTAATTTTTTTAATTTTTTTTTACACGAACAGCTTTAATTTTTTTGGTATTTTTAGTTTTAAAAAATTAAAATTACCAATCAAAACCTTATACACAATAAATAAATATTTATTTATGTGAAAAAATCAGTGTATATAGTAATTTTGTGTGTGAATTCAGACGTGGAGTGGTGTTAGGGACAATGAAAAGCTAAAGTTGAATTCAGACGTGTGTGAGCCTGATTTAAAGCGAAAAGCTATGGACAATGAAAAGTGCGTACCCCCGTATTTATGTGAGTAATCAAAATTATTATAGGAGACTCACTTATTTTGGTGCTGTTTAGAATTATTAAAATTAATATTTTATATTTTATAATTTGTAATAAAAATTATGAATATTTGATACAAATTGTAATAAAGTTATAAATATTTAAAAAAAAATTTATATTTTATAATTAAAATTAGTAATAAAAAACTAAAAATTAGTTACAATAATTTTGACAAATACCTTATTTATTTATGTAAATATTTTTTAATTTTCATATAAACGTGCAGTGCACATTAATGCATTGTAATTCAGCAATTTAAAATTATCACTAAACCCGTTATAAACTCGAATATCTTAAATTTGACTCTGGCTAAAAATGGTGACTAATTAATACATGCATTTTGAAAGTAACTGTAGGTATCGGAAATTTAGTAGAGATGAGTCCAAAAAGCCTCGGGTTGAGATGGTTTCTCTGTAATAAAAAAAAATGACAACTTCTACTTAAATTAAAATTATTTCTTAATTAAATAAACCAACAGCACCCACGCCTCCCTCGTCCCTCTCATTCAAGCCAACCTAATACGTCGGCCCACGCCCTAACCCAACTTCACTGAACCT
>JAOTRH010225334.1:0-10368 GCA_034768845.1 Heliamphora exappendiculata
CATCTTCTACTTAAAGTTATAATCACAAATTATTAAATTTTTTATTAGCGTTGTATGTATTAATACCGATAAAATATCGCATATACCATTTTAAATTTCTTATAACAAAATATTTTTTATACTTTAAAATAATATTATCCAACAATAAGTAACTTAGTACAACATAAATATTTATCTATCTGAATATTTTAATTAATCATTATAAAATAATTTATAATTTTATTATTAATGTTGTGATAGCTAATTAAAAAGAAAACAAACATAAAAAATAAAAAATAAATCTTTTTAAAAAATTATTATAGGCTCTTTCGGTTGTCTATTAATACTATTTATATTATGTATTATATATAGAAAAACTTAAAAATATTATTTATTTTATTTTATAACTTTTTTTATTATTTAATTTTTTTTTCTCATAATATCGTAATATTATTTAATTCATAAAGTATTAGTAATAAATGAAAACGTAATATAATATAATTTATATTTTATAAAAATATGAATCTTTTTTGTGAGAATACAAAAAAAATAAGTGATAAAATAAAATATAAAATACAATAATATAAAAAAAATAAAAATTTAATTATAAACAAAAAGTTTTGAATTTGGAATGGATGGTACCGGACCCAAGCCGAAGAGCGGAGAAGAGCGGAGAAAGTAGAAAGTGATGCCCACATGGCGCAACACGCGGGTCGACGAAGCTGCGGAAACAATTGCGCGGCTGTCGTCATCCTGGGAAAGCGACGCACCACCCTCTTATCTTAACACCTATTTATTTATTCGTTTTCCAGGTTTCTTAAGCTTTCCTTCTAGAAGAACAGCTTATAATTTAATAAGTAATTATTGCGTGCACCCGGAGTTTCACCTAGCACGAGTAATTATTTGGTATTTTTAGAATTTTATGTAATAAGTTTATGTGGTGTTTTAATTTAATATAATGACAATAAATTTTACAATAAAAATATGATAAATCACTTTTATTAGGGAATTAAAAGATAAAAAGTAACTCACATTGTGTAGATTGTGATTATTTATTTGTTAAGAGTACCACGTGATATTGCTTACATAGTACTTCGAAAGTATTTAATAATTTTTTTAATTTAAATGCCAAATTTCCAAAATGTAGGGGTGGCCATGGTTAGAGTTGGGATTGGTTGGTATTAATTTATCATCCGATTATATTTATTAAATTTTTAATTTTTTTACTTGCAATTTACTAATAAATTCATCAATTTTGTATTCATGGGTTCGATGGACTCATTATGAGTTGGTGCGTTTTGATCTGGCAGTTTAAACTCACTTATTTTGTATTTTTTTTAGCTGATTTTAAATTTTAGTCAATTATATAGCCTTTTTTAATTAACAAACTTATCTTTAATAAATTTAAAACTCAAAAAAATTATGAATTTATTAATTAAATAACACATAAAACCAAATTGTATAGTTTTGATACAAAAATATTAAAATAAATAAGTAACTTAATCTTATAATAAATTTAAAACTTTATAAAATTATATATTTGTTTGTTGAGTTGGGTTCCCAAAAAGTTATACTCAAGACTCGTAACTTGATTATTTTTTTTTTAATTAGACAATTTTATTATTTTATATATTTAATATTAATAATTATATGCAGTTGTTAATAGTAGTAAATAAATTCTGATGAGAATATTATTTTATTTTTAAAATGATTGAAATTTGAATAGTTATTCTAGAAATTAGTATTTTGATTTAATTTTTTAGTATTTTAGCTTTTTTGTTGTTTTGCGAAACAAACCATATTGTTTTTATGTATTTTTAGCAAAAAAAAAAAAAAACTAAAGCAACCAAATGGGCCCTCAATGTGTAGAGAGCGTTACTTTAGCATATTATGGTGGAATACTCAATTAATACAAGACTACCACATATTTATAATTTTAAGGAAATGTTTTATATGGAAGACCATCAACATGATTTTATATTAAAAAAACACATAAAATTTATATATTGAATAACCGCACTAACCCATCATGTTGACATTGTGTTTTTTGCCTATTGAATAATTCGTTTAATTTTTATTTTTTAAAACAAAAATTATAAAGAGAATATATATTACACTGCATAAACTATTTTTATTCACAAATTTAGTAGATTTTATACTAAGTGTATGTATAGAGGCTACTATATTTGTAAATATAAAGCGATTTATACAATATAACATATATTTTCTGTAGTTGAATTGCTTTTAAAAATACAATTATAACCTTTAAGCCATTTTAAGTTAAATACTATAAATGGTCTTAGGCCAATATAGAAGGATACTTAGATGCGCTTTTTATTTATTAGACTTCCAAACTCGTTTCAAACAAAAATTCGGACATAAATTCTGGTTGCCAAAACAAGAAACCTCCTTATATATATATATATATATATATACTATTTTATATTATGTTTGATTAAAGTAAAATAAAAAATATAATTAAAGGTAAATAACTATTTTTAACCCTTAAATAAAGAAGAAAAGAAAATTAAATGACCAAATATCTCTAAAATCACCTCATTATATATATATATATATTAATACTATTTTATATTATGTTTGATTAAAGTAAAATAAAAAATATAATTAAAGGTAAGTACCTATTTTTAACCCTTAAATAAAGAAGAAAAAAAAATTAAATGACCAAATATCTCTAAAATTACCTCATTACTCCTTTAAACACGGAATTATTTAAGGATTTATACATATTTATACTATTTAAAAATTGAGAATAGAGTGTTATGAAAGAATTTATCCCCTGCATAAGCTCTTCATATTCTTTGTAACGAGGCTGAGGCCGTTTTTTTTAATCTATAAAAACTGTTCTGTTTTTTCAAAAAAGATCTCACGTAAATAATGTCAAACTGAACTAAAGTTTAATGGTTTTCATTAATAAAGAAAAAATACTTTGGTCTCAAATGACAATGAGATTAAAAGTTTTTTTTTTTTTTATTTTTAGTGAAAAAGTTAAATTTTATTTAAAGTAAGTTATTTGGTAACTTTGCTTTTAAGTTAATTTTTTTAAAGTTAATTATTTGGGTAAAAAATTAATTTTTTTACTTTTTGTTTAAAGTGGAGAATTTTATCATTCTATATATTTGATATTAATAATTATACATAATTAGTAGTGGTAGTTAATAAGTTATGAATAAGTGTACTATTATATTTTAAAAGTGGTAGGAGTTTGAATAAAATATTCTAAAAATTTGTGTTTTTATTTGACTTTTAAATATTTTAATTTTTTAGTTTTTTTTTTGCCAAATATGCAATCTTAGCTTCTTGGCATTTTTAGGTCCCAATTGGTTAACTAGCTTAAAAGTTAATTTTTTTTTTACATTTTTAACCTAAAAACTAAATTGAGGTCAAAGTAAATTATTTGGTAATTTAGCTTTTAAGTTAGTTTTTTTTGAAATTGGTTGTTTGAGTAAAAAATTAATTTTTTTTCTTTTGTTTTCAAAATTGACAAGTTTACTCTTTAATATATTTGATATTAATAATTATATGTAATTGGTAGTGGTAGTAAATAAGTTAAAAATAAGAGGTATTATTTTATTTTAAAAGTTATGGGAATTTGATTTGAATATTCTAGGAATTTGTGTTTTGATTAGATTTTTTGATTTTTTGATTTTTTTGCTATTTTACCAAACAAGTAAGGTTGAATTTTTTTGAGTTTTTAGCCAAAAAGCCAAGTTGCCAATCGGGGCCTTACCGAAAAAGTTAAAAACAACTATGTTACCAATCATGCCCTTATATTTATAAAAAATATTTTAAAATTTAGAAAAGTAGCATGCCACAATGCTAATGTTAAAAAGAAAATATTTCTAATTATTTATTAACTCGTATCTAGTGAATTTAAAAAGTCACATGCTATTGGTTTACAGAAAATGCTAAATAGGAATGATAAGTAAATAATATATTAATATTTGTACAACATATATTAATATTATAAAAGTAGTAAGTTATACTTTAAAAATATATTAATATTTGTGTAAAATATATTAAGATTTAAAAGTAGTAGGTCATATTTTTTTAAAAAAAATTGGTATTATAAATTTTAACTTTATTAATTTACTATTTTAGTATTATTACCTTTGCATTTGTACCTACGATGGGAATAATATTTTGATGAATGATGAATACAATATTCTAAGTTTCATTAATTAATACAAGACTCTAAATTAGAGAAGATTCTCATGTCTAAAAATAAATAAAAAAATAATTTCATGTCTCACTCTTTTTTTTTCCAAATACAAGTCTTATTATATTTTAATTTACCTAATTCTATTAGAATAGTCAATATTAATTATTTAGCTCTTAACTATATTTGGTTATTTTTCAAGCAAATGAAATATGTGTTATTCTTTTATAAATGAAAATAATTGTTACCGTTGATAAATTTTTTAATTTAAAAAATTAGTTTTAAAATGAGAAACTTAAAACTGAAAAATCTAAATCGAAAAGGTTCTCTATTTTGAAAATTGAGAAAAATAAAAAAGGGAGAAATTTTTTACTTTTTTGAACTGATAAAAGTCCTATGTTTCAAAAGAAATATGGAATTTATCAAAAGTCTAGGTTTTATTATTTTTATGTAAGTTTATATTTAATATAAATTTTATTTGATAAGTCTCAATAAGTAAGTTTTAAAAATTAATTTTATTAAAAACACATCTATATATTGAAAATTAATAAAATTTTAAAATTTACAAATAAAATTTTTAGTAAATAAAACTCTATTAATAAATAAGAACAAATATATCATGACCAATTTATAGATTTTAAAATAGTACTCTATCTTTAAAAATCTTATTAATGAAATCAAAACTTATACAAATCTTTTAAATAAAGCTACTAATAATTAAATTTACTTTTTATCTCACTCAAATTAAATATAAAATTATATATATTAACTTTGCTTCTTATTATATATAAAATTATATATATTAACTTTACTTCTTATTATATATAATTTTATTCATAATATGCTGATATAAAAAAACACAAATATTACTATACCCAATAACAATTCATTTTGGGAGAGCAAAGAAATCCTAAAGTCACGGACAGCATCACCCCTAGAGTGTGTCACCTACTCGAATTCGCCACGTCGCAGATTCTAAATTTGCATCCCCCTCGGGTTTCGTCTATAAAACCAAGCTCATTGCGAAGGCTGTTATTTCCATCTCACCAATCGCTCTCTCTCTATCGCTTTTTCTCTCTCTCTCTCTGTCTCTCTCGAATCGAATCGAATCGAATCGGAATTGAAGCTAAGAACAGTCCCAGATCCGATCTATATCTAAATCGTTTCGCTAATTCCCGTACGTATTCAAAAATCCATCTTTCTATATACTTTTATGTATTCGTATGTATGAATCGATGAGGCAGTTTGAGCTTTTTATGAGTTATTGTTTGGCTTGAAAATCGATGAAGCAGTTTGAGCTTTTTCTGAGTTATTGTTTGACTTGAAATGTTTTTCTGTTTTGGTTTTCGTTAAAAAAGACATGGATCTTCTTCGCGGTTGTGCTGAGACATCCGATCTGATGTTTTTTTTTTTTTGGGTAATTAATCTGATGTTTTTCATTGCACCGAGTGTGGATCATAGCTTGAAGTCTTTTGATTTGGGGAAATTTGAGTATCAGATGTTTTTCTCTATTCCTATTTTCGCTTTTACCTCGTCGTTAGTGTAATCTTTTGTTGTCGAACTATAGTTGATCACGGGAATCAGATGGGAGTTTAACTATGTTTCTGTTAGATTTATTCAAAAAGAGCTTGTTGAAATCTATGAATTTAGGGCTTCGGGTTTTACAAACCTTAAGATTAGCTTTATACCACTGGACCTGTCAAACCCTAGAAATCTTCCTTTTTGAATTTTCACTGAAAAGATGTGCAGGTGAGATTTCGATGATCTTGCTAAGTAAATCTTATTTTACAGGCGGTTAACTCGGCAGAAGTTTTTATTTCGTTTTTCTATTTTTGGTTTCCTCACGGAGGATTCTTTGTGCTTTTTACAGGCTGAAATTTATGAATCAATGAAGAGAAATGAACTAATTTTACTTTCTAGCTGCCTTTGCTCTTTCTTGTTTTGAATGAATGTCATACTCTCTACCATAATCAGAGAGGCTTTCAAGCCTTTCATCTTTGGCTGGACTAGATCTGTAACTTAGGCTTCTTTTGGAAACCATTCCTTTCCTAGATGGGTATTAGCAGATTGCCAGGTTCACTGTGCGTCTTATCTCTTTTCCTGAAATAAATTTGCATTTACTTCCTGAATATGTTTTTCCATAGAAAGGCTATCATGTCTATTTAAAACATCGACGAGCTCAGAGAAACTGCTAACACTTTGTTTTTACCTTTTGTTTCTTCTTCTATGGGTTGCTGAAACCTCCGTGGTTTACCTAAATAAAAGCTAATTTTCTCTTTGGCTTTCATTTTGAATCGTCATGATGCAGCGTTTGTGCTTCTGTATCATCTAGATAACCATCACCATTTAAACTATCTAGAAACGTAGAATAGGGTAGAATGAAGTTGTCAAATCTCATTTGATTACTTCAATAATCCTATTTGTAACCGACATATCTAAAGTTCTTGAAGATATAAAATCTCAACCCATGAGATGCCCCATTTATTAATCATTTATTTTTTCCGGACTATGCTTGGCCCATTTCAGAATTCAACCTACTGAAGTTTTGACATTTTTCTCATAGCTTATTGATATACTGGAGTTGCAGCTGAATAATCCTATTAATTTGATATCTTCCTTCTGAGAGCGACTCCTTTCTAAATCTCATTTCATTGGAGAATTCTCCAATTCCTATTTAAATGGTCAGGATTTGTTCACGTCACCATATATCGACTTATTCAGCAAAGACTTGATTTTTAAATTTTACAATATGATGCCGTGGATTGATCCTTACCCTTCAAAGGGGATTGGAAAATCCTTTAATTAAATGAAGAATTGGAGAGGAGCCAATTCTCCTTGCTCTTCCCGAGATGTCATTTTGTTGTTTGCCTCTTTGTTGTCCGCCATCAGGACCGTTTGGGGGCAGGACTGAACTGGGAGATGGGTTTTTATAGGAATATTGTGGGGACAAAACAGTAATTTGATATATCTATCTATGCTAAAAGAATTAGGGTCGGGATTATTATTCTGGTGTTGCAGTTTCCTTACCAGTACTGTATAGACCTTATTGGTTCAAATGCCAAGGGATGCTGATTTTGCGTGGTAAAATGGTCTTTTGAACATTTAGATGGAACTCTGAATAGAAATTTAAATGAACAAACATAAAATGGAGAAAGGCTTCTATTATGAGGCCAGGACCGAGTGTTACTGCTGGCTGCAATTCATGGACCAAAAAGATGGGTTCACTCAATTAAATTAGCTTTCTGTATCCATTTGGTAGGTGAGACCATTATTTGTTGTGGCTAAACAATCAAGCAGAGTAAATGCCTTTCATGTTTGGTGCTTTGGGAATTTTGTTTTGTTTTTGTTTATTATGTTTTCAGATGCTCCATTTACAAAGTCGCTATCTTTTTCTCTACCAATCGTATGCATTTTCCCTTTGTCCCTTTGTCTCCTTGGTAGATAGTTTGGGAATAGGATTGTTTACAAAGTTAAGTTTCACCTAAAATTAGTTGTCAAAAAAGAAAAAGTTTAACCTAGAATCAGCACTGTATTGGTTTGGGGATATTCCAATCTGAAGTTAAACCAATAAAATTTTGTCTCTGCAGGGTTTACGGAGTGATAGCTAGAACAAATTGTGGGATAAGAACCATGGCATTTGAGCAATACATCGCCCAAGACTGGAAATCCATCTCTACTGCCTCCGCAGTGTCCGAAACCTTCTCCGGCTGCTTTGACTGCAACATCTGCTTGGACTTTGCATGTGATCCAGTGGTTACCCTCTGTGGTCACCTTTACTGCTGGCCCTGCATCTACAAGTGGTTCCATTTCCAGAGCTCTTCTCTTGCTTCAGGCAAGCACCCACAGTGCCCGGTCTGCAAAGCTGAAATATCCCACGCGACGGTGGTCCCCCTCTACGGCCGAGGTCGTACCCCCAAAAATGAAGGCGAACTCAATGGCAAGGCACCACCTATGGAGATAGCCATACCGCCAAGGCCCCCGGCTTGTGGTACCCAAGCTCTGATGACTACGACTCAATCGGTTCAGCACATACCGTATCAGAACTCTTATCAGAATCAACCGTATTCCCCTCATTCATATGGCGGTTACGGAGAAGAAGATTCTTCATCCCCGTCGTTTAGTGTTGGCGGCGGTGGTGCCGCAATGGGTGTTTTTCATCCTGGGATGTTTGGGGAGATGGTTTATGCCAGGGTGTTTGGGAACTCGGAGAGTTTATTTGTGTATCCAAACTCCTATCATTTAGTGGGGAGCAGTAGCCCCAGGTTGAGAAGGCAGGAGGTGCAGGCAGATAGGTCTCTAAACAGAATTTCTGTTTTCCTCTTCTGTTGCTTTCTTCTGTGCCTTCTTCTTTTCTGATCATGGTTTAGGTTTTTCTCCCTACACCCTTTTTTGTATGGTATATGTGTATTGTATGGTATATGTGTAAAGACGCCAAATGTAAGCTTATTAAACAATGCATGGGTTAGATGTGATGAGTTCAATTAACTTGTGAAAAGTCTTGTGTCCGAATTTGTACACACTGCATGTTGGGACCCAACACCATAGCAGTCAAATCTAAGGCCCTGTTTGGGCTATTTAAAAAGCTGGCTTTTTATATAAAAAAAGCTAGTTTTTATGCTACACTGTTCGGTGAAAAAATAAATGGAAAAAAAAAAACACTCTATTGTGCCCTTTCGGTTATGTGGTGAGGAGAATCTCCTCTCCATACTGCCTATTGCTATGTTCGAATGACATAAATCTTGAGAGGGAGTCCAAATTTGATGAGAAATCATATTTTTTCTTATTAATGGACACACTAAAACCTAAAATCACCATTCTTGATTGGATGTATGAATTATGGAATTCACGAATCATATTCTAATTCCCCTTTCTATCATTCAAACATAAATCATGTTTCACAACGTGAATTCTCAGTTGCTCTACAATGATAATTTAAATTATTTATTTAAATCTTACATAGAAGATTTATACAAAAAATTAGCATAATTAGATATCAACAGAAACATGAACACATTGTGTTTTGTTTTACAAAAATTTAAAAAAAAATTCTTAAATTAAAAATCTATTTTAAACAAATTTATTTTATGTACCTATTTGTGTTCAATCAAACTAAATGTTTGCCCGAATGAATATGCAGATTAAATGACAATTCTTGTATGAATAATTTTCTTTGCTTAGACATATAAAATGAACAGCTCGAATTATGTCAGTCCTTGCAAATCATAATTTGATTTTGTTAAAAAATTATTGCTTAATTGTGAACAAGGACGGATAAGGGGGCTAAAAAGTCTTTTACTAGCATCAAATTTCCTTAGCCTCCTGTGCTCGAAAATCATCCCATAGCCAGTTCAATCATAATGGCGTTAACTTGCATTAGAGTAATGAAAATTTGGGAGATTAATTTGGTCATTGTAACATTATTATTCTTAATATTTAATATTTAAAACATTTCAAAGAAATTCATTTCCTTATTATTACATCATGAAACACATCACGGATCTTTTGTTTTTATGTTCCTCTCGCGTTGTATCACAGAACAACATCACGACACAAATTCGTGATGTGAAACCTTGAGATAGACAGGTATTCAGAAATAAAAGATCTTGTGTGATGAAAGAGTTACACGTTCTCGCTCTTTTTACCCATCTGCTAAAACTCGAAAAGCTCTTTCACTCTCCCTCGATGGTGGTGGCACCCGTCCAATTCGCGGCGCTGCCCGTGCGTGGAATGCTGCATAGTCTAGTGTACAAGTCCACCTGAAATATCACTGCAGAGATGTTTCCTTCGTCGTCTTCTCGGACAATTGCTCTCATCTTCTGAAGCGGATGATCAAAGCTACTCACCCCATTACTGCTCATGAAGATGCAGCCTGCCAAAGCATTATTGCAAAAGCCTTTTCAGCTTGTGCTTCTTTTTTGGTCTTATATTTCCTCCTTGTTTGCAGGGGAGGGAAGAAAAAGAAGACATAAAAGTGAAAAAATATGTGATATTTAGGGGTGTAAAAATAATCCGAGACCCGGCTTAAAATCTGCCACTGTAGAAGCCCGGGCCGGCCTGTAGCTAGACCCAGCCCGCCACTACTCATGGACCGGGCTTGGGTCGCCCGTCAAAGCCCGACGGGCAAGCCCGAGTCCAAACCGTCCAAAAAAGGCCCGAGACCCGCCTGAATGAAACCCGCCACAAAGCCCGAGTCCAGGCCAGTCGTTGGGCCC
>JAOTRH010225345.1:0-10368 GCA_034768845.1 Heliamphora exappendiculata
ATCATCAAGTTTCTTCTACTCAAAAAAAGTTTATGAAACCAAAGTTTACACTAAATTTGGAACTCAAAGAGTAGTCAATGAAGATCCCATTGAACAATTTGTTCATTATGAACAAAAGTCACAAAACTCATCATAAACCATAGTATAAAACTCGTCCACAAAAACCCAGAAGAGTGTCTCTCCCGATTTCACCCACCAATGGAAGCGGGAAGCATCCCTCTCCTCCCCCTCTTGTTGTGCCACCGCCTTCATCCTTGACCCTAGCCGCCACCCAACTCCTTTTCTTCTCCCTTCACCCTTTGTTTGGTGGTATGGCTCCGAACCATTGCCATTTGTTCGCCAGTATGGCTTCGAATAATTGCCCATTGGTTAGCGGTTTTTCTTTGGACATTTTCCATTAGTTTGAATAGGTGGTCGTTCAAATGTGGAGCGCCGAATTTGCAGCCATCGTTCGGTTCTTTCATGTCGAACTGGTCATGGCTGTTTTAACTTAGAGCATTGAACAGTGTTGGGTTCACGAAGGGAAAGAAAGGATAGAGATCTGGGGTGGCTGACTGGAAAGGGGGACAGTGGCAATGGTGGGCGGCAAGGGAGAGAAGAGAAAGAGAGGGAGAGAGTGCAAAGATTGTGGAGGAGAGGGAGCTGGTGGCTAGGGTTTTGAGGAGGGTGACAGTGGTGGACGACAAGGGATAGAAGGGGAAGAGAGAGAGAGAGAGAGAGAGAGAGAGTGCAAAGACGGGTTGGGGTGGGAGTGGAGGGTGGGAGCAGCAGCGGGAGGGAAAGGAAAGAGTTAGCAAAGTAGTGGCGGTGGTGGTTGGCGACAGAGAAGGTGATGGTGGAATTTTAGGGTTTTGAATATTAAAGGATTATTTTAGTAACTTGAATGAGAAACAAAATTGTAATATTTTGTTTTTTTAAATTGTGTGTAAAACAAAGTGGTGTGTGCATTTAGAATCACTGTCGTTTTTAAAACTTACCTCGTTCGTCATAAATATAGTTGTATCAACCTTTTGCGGAAACATTACTTCATAGGTATTACATACTACTACCCATTTGACACTATCCTTGGATGGAACAAAAGAAAAATTGGTGAAACAGGGCAAAAAATTTGACATGTTTTGCATTATGTTTTTTTCTTTTCATCATCATAATTTACAGGCATTTTGAAGCAGTCGAAGCAAGATTTCTTCGCGCCTCATTTAGTACTTTCATGGACGTTCTTACGCTTGCCACGAAAACAATTGAAGAATTTGATCAAGGAATGGAATCTTGGCATTCTTCCTAATACACTCCAGTTAAAATTGCTGTTTGTTTGTTTGTTTTTTTTTAAAATCTAATTGAGTTGTAACTTTATCTCATACATATTTTATTTTTGGCATTTAAGCTTTGGCCGTTGAATTAAATCTTGGTTCATATTGTTTTTCGTTGGCCATCATTTTCCAGAGGGGCTCTATATCTTAATGCTCAGTTTGTATGCTACATTAAGGAGTTCTGTTTGGACTAAAAAACATATGGGAGATTAATAATGAAAATTTCATGGGATTGAGAATCCTATCCTTCTCTCTAGAAGAACTTGTCTATCGTTTGAATTATTTTTCCACTTTATTCAACAAGCAAAAATAATTCTCTTAACTCTTATTCCATTTTAGTCAAACAGGACACAAATAATGTCAAGGTTTAATTGGTTTTATTTATTATTTTATGGTATTAGAAACACACGTGGGCTTTACATATTTTGTAGATAAAATAGCAATATGTCCATATACCAAATCAAATGGTGTGGTTTTGTGTACTATTTATTTTAGAAGTTCGATAGGCCTAGATTATCCTGAAAGTAACTCATGCCATTGTAATATATTATTTTTAATAACCTTTGATAATGTTGCATTTATAATTTTATTAGTTGCTTCAGTTTGCCTCGGAGTATAGTATGGTGTTGAATTTATTATATCAATACCATATTTTTAAGCTAACTCTTTTATTTCAGTGCTATTAAAAATAATTCATTGATCTACTGTTATTGTGTATGAAATTTAAATTTATGGACTATATGTTCTTTTATAAAATGAATAACTTTTGGTTGTGTTATACTTTGTATAGATTTGATCAATCAAGTTCATTGTTCATCCCCTAAAAGGTACATTTTGAATGGGTTCATATTTTTTTTGCAATTTTGACATCCTCTTGCATAGGATAGATAATCTTTTTTAATTGTTGGCTAATAATATATGTATTTTTAAATTAGCTCTCATTTACTCCCCTCCTTGGTGGGATATACAAATTTCTTGGTGTACTTTATCCATTATTTGTGTTGTGCTTGACTAGAGAGAGGAATAGGATTTATTTACTTTTATCCTATTTTGGTGGGGTGAGACTGTATTTCTTTTTTTCTACCTTTGGTTCTTTTCGCTGTTTTTAATTACATAAAATAAATATATTTTATTTTACTATTTTAGCTTCGTTTAACTAGTATCTAGAAGTCATCTTTTAATTGTTTTACTTTTAAATCACAAAAAAAAAAATCAACAATGAAAAAGCCATTTTTCTATAATATTATTATAATTTGAAGATATATTTTAATCAACCAAGGTTTGTACTTAATTGGCTTAAAGTTAAAAAAATAATATAAAAACTTAACTTAAAGCTATATTTTTAGAACTAATTGTCATCTTTAATTTTAGAATAAGTCATTTCTAATTGTAATTAATATTAACTTTTAAAAACTAACTGTCAATATTTTTTATAATGAGACATTTTTAACTTGACTTTTTAAAAATATTTATCCATGATCTTTTAAAATAAAAGAAAGAAAATCAAAGCTCTAACACTCTGCAAAGCTTGAAATTCAAAAGTCAAAATAGAGAAAAACATTAATATATTTAAAGTTATCTAGCATTTTGGTCAGAATAAATCAAAGGTCTTAATTTTAGTTAAAAAAATTAATTTCAACTAATTAATTAAAATATTATACTAGATAAATATTTATGTTATACAAAATTATTTATTGTTGAATAATATGTTCTTAAAAGCATTAGTAATATTTTATAGTGATAAATTCAAAATTGTACCCAATATTTCACCAGTACTGATAAATACTATACTAATAAAAAATTAATACATTATTCGATACGGTATTTAGAGTTATGATTGTAATCATCAAATTCAAAAGACTGCAAAGATCATATGTTTTCAAGGAATATAATTTTACTGAATTGTCAACAAATTCTATATTTTATTTTCTTCTTCTTCTTTTTTTTCTTTCTTTCTTTTTTCTTTTCTTAACTTCTCTTCTATTAGCCAATGTTTGCAAATATTAAAAATCTTTTTTCATTTTTGTTGTTGCTGGAACATGCATATTACAAGATTCAGCTAAAAAATTAAATATATTGCATGCCTAGTGGGACTTGTCACTAGTGTCATTTATGGTGAGAACAAACCAAAATAAAAATAATGCAAACAACTAGGTGGTAGGCAGAGGGAGAAGACATCATTATTAAAGAAGTCTATTCACAAAGGACAAATGAAAAGACTGACCAATACAAAGAAAAGAGTGGTCAAACAAATTAATTTAGAAGACAATTCACCCAACAATGACTGAACAAGAATGAACACAAAGGCCAACAGGCGCGATTAGCCAACCAATCATTAGAATAGTTGCTTCACAACGTCATGATAACGATTCCAACCAAATAACAGCCATAACAGAGGAAATTGGTCATCACTCTTGTTGATGTTAGTAGAGAGATGGACATCTCTTTCATGGATCGAATGACGAATTACCAATATCTTATCCTTAGGTATATGGAGGAGAACATGCCCATGGCCCAACAAAGGTTGCCAAGGGAGAATAGAATTGATCAGCATCAAAATAACACGAGAAAACTCGCATGTCATGTAAACAATTGTGCCACCTTCGTCATTCTAAGAACTCATAAGAATACACAAGTATGGTAGGTCATTCATAGAACTTATAGGTTCTGAAACGCTAGTCTTTTTACGCTAAATTTTTAAGGCGAGTCGTCAAAGTGACCAACAAATTAATCTCCAACAAATTGGTAGATAGAAACTCCATTGGTGGCTTAGAAATGCCCATTGGTGTTCAATACGTGGGATTGTAGTAGCAATTGCACCAACCTTAGTTATTTTCGTCGATTGTTGTCTGAATAATTGATTTTTAGTACGATATTTTTTTTAGTAACTTTTTTATTATTGATTGTTGTCTAAAATTCTTAAATTCAAATTATATTAAAAAGTGCCTTTTTAAGTATAAATAAATTTGCTTGTTACTTGACAATCTATGAGAGCACCCAATAACTTCTCCATAAAAAAGATTCTTTTGATGAAGATTGAAGAGAGTGTGTGTGGAGCTAATGCAATGAGTGAAATGGCATAATATTCCCACTATGATATGATAAAAAGTAAGAAAAGAAAAGGGAATGCATACATAAAAAACACATGAAATGCAGACAAATGAACCAATTCTCCCACATTAGTTGACATTGATGCCAGAGAAAGAGAGAGGAAAAAAAATCTAATGCATTTTTTTGAAAAAGATTTTTTCTAAAGAAAATAAAATGATAAATTAGCGGGAACATAAGTGAAACGGGGCTTGATACGTAGATAGCTTAATAAAACACTAGCGGTTTAAGACACAAATGCGTGCACAATTTTAGTTTATAAAAAAGCAAAAAGAAATTCCAATACGTATTTTTTTAGATTTTCAAAATAAAGTAAAACTATAAATATATTAACGTGAACATAAGTGTAATGGGGCTCGATATGTGACTAGCTTAATAAAAAATTAGCGGTCCAACACACGCAATTCATACAATTTCAATTACATAAAAAAATAAAATATAATTCAAAATTCTGAAAGTCAAAGCGAGCCCTAAAACGGTTCTGTTCGGGATAATTATATTTGTTTATTTTCGTCTTTAGTAATTCTTTTTTTTTATTATTTAGTCAAATAATTATACTATTTGACTCATTTTGTCAAAACTAGCCAAAAATATAAATTTTTTATTAAAATATAAAAAAATTTAGAAAAAATAAAAATAAGTTAAAATAAGTCAATAAACTAAATTTTATGTTACTTATCCCGTATTAAACAAATAAGAACCCAAAGATGAAGAACCCGTAGACAAAAGAGGGGCTTTGGGGGGCAATAAATGTTATTAGAAGATAATTACTAAGCTGACATAATTTGTGCGTTTTCATTCGGAATATGGCGTATCAGAATCTTATTTATTAAGCTGTATTTACTAATATTTTAAAGCAATAAAGGTTATTAAAAGATAATTAAAGTGTAAGAATTGGGAAAAGTATGGATACTATTCAAATTCATGTTTGTTTTCCCTCACTGTAATAAAGTGGCGCATTCTATGCCGAAGTTTACCTGACTTTTTAGGATTTTGCATCTCTCTTTTTTCTTTTCTTTTTTTATCGAAAAAGAAATACTTGGTCGAAATATAATAATTAAAAGGGTATATCCACAAAAATGAAAAGCAGCTCTAAAAAAGTACAAAGAACCTGCACACAAAAAAGGAGATGTTGAAAAAATTATGTACTTTTTATGCATTTGTTATAAATAAAATAAAATTATAAAATTAGACTTACAGACTGTATGATTTTAATCATGAAAGTACTTTTGATTAAGGCTAGTGTTCGACACTATGTTTTTAAAGTATATTCGTTTTCGGTGCTTACGATGTTACAGACGTTTATCTTCCGGGATCCAATGATTTGAATCTCACAGAATAAGCACTGCAATCGGTAGGCCTGACAAATCGAATCATGTTTTGTATTCCCTTTACACAGACTTTTGATGCAAAATATGAAATAAATTATGTAAATTCTATGTCACCAAAACAAAAGAGAACCTTGAAATATATACAAGAACTCAGTGACTATTCAAAATAGTCACCAAAAAAGCGACACACTTATTCAAGCCGAATAGGTGCTACCAAAAGACACATTTCTAGAATGGTAACTAACAAATTACCATCTTCAACTAATTTTCATTCACATTAAAAAAAATAATTTTAAATTATTTATTTTAACAGAAAAAACAACATACACAACAAAAAGACATCGAACATCAACACAAGAGAACACAAATTCGTACGAAAGGATAGGGATGTACAAAAAACCGTTGAAACTATTAAACCGGTCTAAACCGTTCCAAATCGTTTAATTTGGTTCGATTTTTTTGGTAAATGGTTTGGTTCCAGTTCTAAATAATTAGGAACCGTTATTTATGATTCGGTTCTCGAATTAAATTTAAAAAAATCATATGAAACCGAACCGATCCGTCACTTATTAACAATATTTATATTATGTATTATATATAAATAAAAAAAATTTAAAATACTATTTATTTTATTTTACTTCTTTTTTATTTTATTTTTTTAATACTATCGTAATATTATATCATTCATAAATTATTGATAATAAATAAAAATATAATAAAATATAATTCATAATATATAACAATGGAAATCTCTCTTTGCAAGAATATGAACAAGTGATCAAAGAAAATATAAAATAAAATAATATAAATAAAAAATAAAAATTTAATAGAAAAAATAAAAAAAATAAATGTATAATTTTTTAAACATAAAATAGGCAACAAATATTTACTCTTAAAACCGCCGTTCCAAACCAAAACCGAATCGTTATTTATCGATTTGATTCGGTTCGGTTCCATGATATATACGATTTGATTTTGATTCTTAAATTTTTGGAATAATTCAGAACGATTTGGTTCTTGATTTAGCTCAAAATCGAATTAAACCGAACCGTGTACATCCCCTACGAAAGGACCCAACATTACATAAAACAAAAAAGATAAATAAAAAATAACTTCATATGTTATTGCTCCGCAACCTTCCTAAAAAAAGACTATTGCCTCCACTTCTGCTTTGTAAGGTTAATATCTCTATCAAAAATAGTTGCTCAGTATGATAAAACGTGATAAATGGCGTCATACTATAATTTGCAAACAAATATGAAACCAAATCTAAAATGATAGATATGTAAGTCTACATATCTTTAATTTAAATAATTTGATACACATTTCTTAAACTAATGTTATTCTAAATAATTTTACCACATTTCTCAAATTCTCTTATTAATTTCATTTTTAATATAGGATAAGAACAATAGAAACTGGAGTACTTTGTACAAATATTAATATACTTTTTTTAATATATTATGGTGGTATTTGACATTATTAAAATTAGTTATTTCTAAATTATAGTTTACAGTAAAAATTGTTAGTGTTTGGTAAATATTAAAGTTTGTAACTTAAATAGAAGAAAAAATAATTATAATTTGTAACAAAAGTTCTGAATATTTAAAAAAAATTATAATTTATAATTAAAACTAATAGTAAAAAAATAAAAAATATTGATAGTAATTTTACCAAAAATCCCTTATAACTATCGCCTATTGAGTAATGATTAGTATTTTCTTTTTTACAATCCTAACATATTAGCACTAGTGAAGGCAACATAACATAATTCAAATTTAGGGCCTATTATTTCTTTTCTTAAGGGTAAAAAATAATGTATATATATATATATAATTAAATTAAAATAAATTATTTAGTAGGTCAAAAATACCACATTAACATATAAATGAAGCGTATTTAACCAATACACACGAACCACGTGCCTTCTTACAAGAGAGGAAAGAAAAAAAAGACTTTACTTAAGTTTCTTTCTATCTTCTTTAAATAAACAAGAAAAAACAGAAAAGGAAACGATAATAATTGCTCTCCCTATATTGTTTGATTAACCTAATAAATAATAGAAAAAAAGTGTTTAGTCTTATTTAGCAATTTAATCTTATAGTGAGTGAGGGATGTTGAATGTTTTTCCTGCTTATTGGAGAGTTACGCCAGATAAATAGTGGTCCAGCTCAGACCCCAAGGCCAAGTAACCACTCAGCTTGGCTTGATCTCTAAGCTCGAATGGAGCTTAGCTTGGCTGGACCCCTTAGCTCGGACAGTCTCTAGCTCATAGTTTAAGGTCATTAGTCTTCGAATAGCACGGCAGAGGATCGCCGAACATAGTGCATTTCGAGATAGTTCTATTCGAGCTCAGTGTTTGCAGGTATGAGTCTATTGACTCTATTGCAGAGTTCGGAGGCAACCCAACTGCCACCAAGTGCAGGGTGTCAGGGGTAATTGACCTTACCTCATACATGAACTGAAGGCAAGTGGACAGTCTGACATAACAAAAGAGATAAGCAAAAAGGTATGAAAAAATAATAACACTGATAAGTCACCATCAAGCTTAGACAACCAAGATGAGAATAGGGAGCTGATGGTTCCACCTGTTCGGGTCAAGTCGGGTCAACCTTATAAGTGAGTCAAGTATATCTTTCCCTATAAATAACCAACAGATCAAGAGTCAAAGATATGCATTCTACCCTATAAACAAAAACTCTGCCAAATTATTTACTCTCTATTTTTTCTCTAAAACAAGGCCTAACTTGATTATCGATGGATTTACCGGTAAAGCTACCAGCGGAGCATCTTACCCACTTCTTGTGTAGGTACACGTGAACAACATCTCGAACCAAACTAGTCAGCGTAGACGGGATATTTAGATCCTAATCTTAATATTTTACCGTGAGTATATTTAGAGTTTATTTTTAAGATTAATTTTCCTATCGTAAAGTTTAAGGTTTTTTTTTTCAAATCTCATCATTTTGGAGAGATTCAAAAAATACTCATTACAAGAAAACTCAACCTCTCTATTTTTTTTTCATTTCTAGTAAATTATTCAAATCCAAATGAATTGTTAATGTAGGGTCATAACAGCGTGCATTAACGTGGAATTATTTTTAAAAAATATGAGTATATGATATATATATATTGATCGCATCAACTCAACATGTTGATATTAAATAAAAAAAATTAAAACCAAATATATTTAGTTGATGATATAAGGTTTTGTCTAATCCATAGAAAAAAAAAGAAAAAGAAAAAAGAAGTGTGGGCGCTCAGTTGTAGCAAACAAATATAGAATTCATAATAATAATTTCTTGTGAGAAATAATTTTCCTCAAAATAGATACCGTAAAAAATATAGAATTATTCAACACGAAAAAAATTAAAATATAAGATTTTAATAACTTTCTTATGAACTAAATAGATAACAAAAATTAACTCCTTAATATTATTTTATTTTGTTTTTCTTAAAATTATTGTTTTATAAATTATTTTTATATAAATTTTAAAAAAATTGAAATGAGGCTTGATGGAAAGTAGAAAACCGCCACGTGGCTAGGTTAATAATACGTAAGCATGAATGTAGTCGTTTATTTGGTCAATATTCATCCTAATTCGTAAATACGGGTAGAATCTTCATTGGATAATTGGGAGATTAAGGCCTTGTTTGGCAATTTAGATTTAAGTTAGGCTTTTTATTTGAAGTCATTTTAAGCTAAAAAAATCAAAAGTTCATTTGGGAGATGTATGAGGTGTTTTTAAGCTAAAAATTTAAAGTGATTTTAAGTCCAAAGATAAAAATTTTTGTTTAAATTTGCTATAATTCTTACAAATTTATTTTTAAATAATTTTATATTCAATATAAATATTGTTCGGTAGATTTTGACGAGTATATATTTTTTTAAAAATAATTTATATAATAAAAATTATGATATTTTTTAAAAATATATAAAACGAAAAAAGCTAAAAGACTTTGAGTTGAAAAACGAGACTTTTTAATTTTTTAGGCTTTTAAGTAAATACAAAAAAATTTGACTTTAAGCCGGTTGCCAAACGAGGCCTAATTTGAAATATTGAGCGATTTAAACCTTGTTTGTTTTGTGGGTAAAAAATAAAAATGGTATATTACACATACACCCTTTATATTTAAGATAATAGTACTGACACCACTTCTATTCTCTGAAATATTACTGTACTCCCTTATATTTTTATTTTTGTAACACTTAGATTCTGTTTAATTACAAAATTTTATTTAAAATTTTTTAATTAAAAAATAAAAAATTACTAAATAAAAAAACAAGTAAAATAAAAACATAAAATTTAATTTATTTTTTTATTTTTATTTTTAAGTTTTTAATTTTGATAAGTTTTAACTCTTAATTTTGATAATTAAATTCTCTTAATTTTTAACTCTCTATTTTTGATTATTCATTTGATGCCAAGGAACTTTTCACTAATTATATGGATATTAGTGATATAAATAAAATGAAAAGAGTTCAAATCTTATCAAATGAAATTAACCATGTGAATGTGTTTGTTTCCCGTATGATAATTACTTAATTATTTTTATTTTTGGTAAAAAAATAAATTATTATATTTTTAAAACTCATTTAATTGAAATAATTTAAAATA
>JAOTRH010225366.1:0-10367 GCA_034768845.1 Heliamphora exappendiculata
GATGATCACTCCTCGACCCCAAGAACTCTAAACAATTCAAAACCTCAAACAAAACCCAAAGCTAGACTCTCAAAAGTCTATCAGGAACCCACCTTATGATTATCGCAGCTGCACTGTTCTGCCAAAACTCTAACTCTACTAAGAGCTAGAAGTACAACCATACGCACACAGTCCAGAACAAGCCGCACACAATGGTCAATGATCCTCAGCTAATCACTGCAGAAAGAACTCTACGTCTCAACACTAACTCCCTTGTCAACAAGAACAAGCAGCACAGGGAACACAACCCAAATGGTTCAACCATCATACATAACAAGCCATACTCTAACTAGGTTACCACGACTTATCATGTTCACCACACTTATACGTACTTTTTTACGGTCTTCCATAGCGGGCTAATACTAACCCCATCATGCGATTCTTTACGGTCCTCAAATGCGGGAGCAATCGGATCCCAGGTCACACACACAAACGTTCAGATGTAGAGCGTCTCGCACCACGCATCGAAGTCACGAAGAATCCATCTTCTAATCACCCAATCACGGCGACACAAGTCCCTACGTCACAACTCTAAGGGTTACAACACGAAAATCCACAGAGATTTTCAGTCTCAGAACATAACAAAAATCTAGAACCTAGCAAGATCCCGGTATGTCCATCCAACCAAGATAAAACAACTCGCACCAGGCAACCGTCAAAGAAACTCTCTTTTCATTTAAAGGAAAGAAAAGGGTCAACAAGAAACCATGACCCAACCTCTGCGTACTCCTAGTAATTGTCAACACTTGGCCCCTAAAGAACCCTGTACATCTCACCTTGAGGTCACATCGACCACAGTCAAACAGTTGCCGTCAACCCAGGTCACGATACTCAGATCATCTGCTACACCACCCATCCGCATACCTGGTACAACACATCCCATTGCGCCCAAAACCTCACTTCACAAGGTTGCGCTACACAACCTATCTCCTGCTAGGCAAACCACAATCACGTCACAACCTCGAACCCACTGTCAAAGTAGCTCATAAGTGCATAGCACTGAACAAAGGGAACCATTCCTGAGACCTTTCATTTAGAGTTACTAATAACTCCCACAACCATGAAGACACCTCCTCACTTCCACTGTTTGAGCACACATCGATCACAGGCATCGTAACCCACGATTTCTCACTTATCGTGCCAGGCCAGCCAAACCACACGGTACATTGCTGAACCTCATCACTCCACACTTCGTTCCCATGGGAATACAACATACCTATCTCTGAACTTAAGATGGAACACAAACAACCTCCAAGGTCATCAGACTGCTCAGACTACCAATAACATCCTCATATGCTACTCTGACTACCGTCAACATCCTATTGACCACTATCGACACCCTGACTACCAAGGGATATCTCCAAAATCACACGTTCTGCTATCTCAACATACGCTCAACCAAAGATTAGCACGCTCCCATCCACTATGTTTCCGTCCATACTCTATCCTGAGTCCACGGCTCATGACATAGTATGGCTCACGACATAGTATGGCTCACGACGTACATAATCCATCACAAAGGCCAAAACCATGTACACCAAAACCCCAAAAGGGATTATCACAACCTACAGATCAATTCACCAATCTAGTCATAACAACTGATTTCTAGAGTCTTCGACACCCCATCGCCCCTACTCACAAGGCCATCCTTAACACGACTACAACTTCCGATAGCATGCTCATAAAGGGAGCTATCTACCAAAGCCAAAGCCAATAACCCTGCTTCGACTATACCCGAACAAAACTCTGCTCATGCAAACACTCACCGGGTGTCCAACAGAGGTCAACCTCACTCAGCTAAACCCAACTCACTGACGAGTTCCACAACATACCAGGTGTTCGACGCTCAACCCATAACCATACCTCTACAACTGGTAATAACCAAGTCGCACATCCAAGATCCAAACCATGGCCTTATCGTCCCGAAAGGGGCGATACAGGTTATAAAAAAAGAAAACATGAAACACGACAACCTAAGGTCAATCTATCATGTTATTTCTAACATATACCACACAATCATGCTAACATAGCCACAACGACTATGCAGATATAACACCGATACCGAGGAGAACCGACAAGAATGACGCGTCACTTTGGACAACCTACTTAGATTTCTTGCTAGAAATCACGTCCGCGAAACGCGTTTCTAACTTGGCTCCTAAGTTTGTTAATCCAAATACCCGAAGGCAAGACTAATCAATCCTAAGGTCCAACCTCCATGCTCACAAATACACAACGTCAACATGCTTATGTTCCAAACACAGGCAAACAAGCACACACACATCCTCACAAGGTGATGCACCCTCATCTCCCACAGCTCATAGGTATTCAAACCCGGAGCTTTGATACCAAGTTTTTATGCCCCAAACTCCAGGTCACGCAAAAAGCCACAACAACCAACCCAAGGTTCTCTCGAAAGCATAAAATATGCATACATCCATAAGAATTTACATAAGCTCTACAACATGTAACAACCAACATGAAAGATATACAAAGGTATAAAGTATCTATCAAGACAAAATAAAGGACTTGTCATCAGCCACCTCCAGGCACCATCAGGTCAACCTACAGGACCACACTTATCTGAAAAAGATTTTACAGCAAAATCCCACACAGTAAGCCAAAACCCAATAGAAACATACTATAAAGCTGTAAAGCAGGATATGCAATCATAAGCATACAGACTCAACCACATGAGTCAAAAAAAGGTTTTCCCAACTTAAAATCATAAGTTTTTCATCAGGCTAACATAAGCCTCAAAACGGTTTTAGTTCATAAAATCCCACATTTCTATCCTTAGAACCATACATATCAATAATAAAAATAACGTTTTCACAGTTAAAGAAAAGCAATAACCAAAACATTATTTTTCACACGAATCACACACCGAGAAAAGAGAAAAGATATTTTTCACTCGGAACACACACAGCTGAGGAAAATAAAATGGTAAAAATCAGTAATAAAACTGTATGCTCCACTCGGGCCACACCACCAAGGAGAAAAGATAAAATGAATCCTATGTACCGACTCCATAACAAGGGGACAGATGTAGCAACTACAGACTCCTTCCCCTTTATCCAATCCCTACACATCGTAGGACCGGTGAGATAAATGCAAGTTCTATACGAAGCCACCAACCCGAGGGTACAAAGCACCCAACCGCTTAATTTACGGGGACTAGCCTAAAGGTACAAAGCACCTACTCTGCGCACGTTTTCGGATTTACACCGATGGCAACTCGTGCCAAATACCCGCTATCCCGGTACATCTAAAGAATTATTTTAAAAATCAACCCATAGCTCGATTACGAAAATATTTCCACAAATATACATTAAACGTTTATATATAGATTCATCCATCAACATGGAGATAAACAAAACATTTTAAAAATATTTTTCTCCGTTTTCAACAAAATGCTTCAAAACTAAGACTCAACCCCAAGAGTTAGCTCCAAACCTCCAAAATATAGTTTGTCGAGATTTTCATAAATCCACTGTTTTCAAAACCACCATTTGAAAACAAGAGATATCCACAATTCATATCATGTAGTAAACCAAGAAAAGCGCAAAACATGCTTTTATTTAAGGAAACAAGGTTTAAACACAAAACATTATATATAAACATTTCAACTGATAAAAAAGCATATAATTACCCGTAGCGTAACTTGCCAACCGTCACTGTCACATCTCGACACTTGGGTCACATGAAACACCCACAAATAAACTCCCTACGAACATGGAATTTGATAAAAAGTTTTACTAAGGATGAAAAATAACATTTTTCAAAACATTCAGCAAAAAATGGATGAAAAATAGTTAAGAAATCTTGGCATACCCTCACTCTTTCGGTCATCATTTTTTCAACAAAAAGAATGTTATTGTGAGAGAGGTGTCATCGGAAAGAAAACTTCTGGGACTTCAATTTAAACACAAAAATGACCCTATTCTGACTCTGAATGAGGGAGATATAATCAAAAGAAAAATGGTCCAAAAATGGCCCTGCGACCACAACGCTCGCGAAGCGCACTCTAGGCGCTTGAACGCCTCTCCACCAGAAGGCAGCGCTCGCTTAGCGCTTGCTGGGCGCTCGAGCGCCCTTCAGCGTGCACAGACGCTCTAGATTTTTGCTGTTTCGAGTTTTAAGCCCAAAAAAATAGTTTTCCAACTCCCAAAACTTGTATAAACCCGAAATCAAAGCCTCCTAATGCCTGTTTTGATACCCACGAGAATAACCAAACCCAAAACAACTCAAAGCCTCAAAAGGAACTCTCAAAAATCTGTTTCCAACCAACCGAAACGACGAAAAATAGTTTTAAAGCAAAAACCCTTTTTATCGAACATAAACCAACTTTTTCATGCATTTTTAAATGCTGAAATCGTATATGATTACACATAGCACCCTTTAACAACAGTAGAGTCTATAATCCTACCTCGTTGAGTCAAAAAGTCGACGCCTCGATCCATGTGCAAAAATAAACTTTGCTGAAATAAAATTCTGTCCTGATGAAAGCAAGCCCACCACGGGGATATATTAAGGATCTGCTGTTGGATCGTAAAAAATCAAGCCTCGGGCTCCCAAGAAGTTAGAGAGAAGCTAGAGAGAAAAAGGAGAAAACTTAATGAATAAGTTTTGAAAATATCTAAATCCAAAGATTTATATGCCTCCAAAATATCATTTGTTTTTAAAAAAAATCGTACCGCAACTCCCAACAGCCCCGGGAACCATCCCCACAAGCATATTTAAACTCAAACATGCATCAAAACACATATAAATATGCTATTGTGAAAACAATAAACAACACGTCGAAACATCGCAAAAATTAAAACGGGTCAGGGTCTCACAGTTAAACCCTAGATCACTCATAAGCTTTTAGAGAGAGAGGAGAGAGGAGAGAAATGACAAAACAAACCCAAAAATTGAGATTTATAGCCTCTGTTCATCACAGACCGATCGATCTGTCTCGGAACTGATCGATCGGTCTTTCGCGACTGCACTGTTGGTCCAACTTTGAACAAACATATCTCCTTCATCCGAACTCCAAATAAGGTCGCTCTTGTGCTCAGACTGACGCCCCGGAAGTCTACTTTCCAATTGTTCAAACCTTACACCGGGATTCATTTTGTACAAAATATTATGGCCAATTTAGTGAAGGTATGCCACTTTCCTTCACACACCTTTCACATATGTTTGTCTGAATGTCCATTAGAGCCTCATATTCTTCATCTAACACATCTTTCATGTGTATCTAAGCTCGAAATATCACCAAGCTCAAGTTTTAATTCTTACTCCATCAACACTTAATTATTTCTAAAAATAAAATGGTTCAGGGTTTTACAACTCTTCCCCCCTTAAATAATTTTATCCTCGAAATTTAACCCTGAAACTCAAGCCAAATACCACCCCATCAATCATCAAATCAAGCTCTAACACACACAGCTAGAACCTCGATACACAATGCTCACCGAACATAATCCACTCCACAAAAAAATGCATAATACGAGGCCAGGCTATCCAGGAACCTGGTCCCAAACACCCCTTTTATTCCAGAACAAAGAGACAATCACTCACTACCACATACTGACTTAATCACATCTTGCAAAGCTTTCCAAGGATTATTTTTGCATGTCTAACAAACGTCAACAAACCCAGACACTGATCACATGAAGTCATAGGTTCTACATGCAAACCTTACTCAAGTTTTGAGGACCAATTGACAACCATCCACCTTGATTCCACATAGTCATCTTGCTTATACTAGCAATGTTGTCACCGAAGCTAACAAGACGTTCATCCATGATCAATAGCACAAACACCCACTTTCTGAGAAAAACTCACTTAATCCACCTGGAATACGCAAGAACGCTTTTCCTCTAAACCTTCATCCTCTATTCCATCCTCTATCATCAACCACATTTCTCACCATGGAGGAATGCTAGGTGCCACCCCATTATCCAAGACAAGACTCCACACGATCAACTTGCTACAAAATCAGCACAGCATCACAGCGACCAAATCAACACGAGTATCCACTAATCCACTCAAACCTAACCATACCTCTTATGTAACAGTTCTCCCTCACACAACTCAACATCTCACTCTCAGATCACTGATTCTAGATCTACAGATCATCTTCAAATCAAACATAATCATTGTCGTCCGACGTCAACCCCAAACTTTGATACCAGCACATACTTCAGTCCCCTAAACCCATAATAGCGAAGTTCCCAAGCCCCAGGCTTATTCATCAAGTAACCAATCAAGACTTGCCTTTTACACTTAGCAACTTCTTCTTACATAGAACTCGTCATGGCCCTCTCATTCCAAGCCAAGCCATCATGTCAGTCTCGATAGGTCATACCAACCCAAACTTCTAAAACATTGAATCCTTCTTGACTCATGTCTTATCACACTCTCCAAGCCACAATCTAAACATACAACTACGTCCAAAACACAACACGTACCATTCTATTGAGAACTAAAGGGGTAACCATACCCTACACTACCGTGCACAAACTGCACACAATGGTTAACAATCCTCCGTTAATCACTACAGAGAAGACTTTACGCCTCAATACTCCCTCTTTTAACATGGACAAACATTCCTGATCTACCAATCCCATTTTCTAGGGAACACAACCATACACACTTACACTTTACATGGTAGAGCAGATAAACTCCATATTGAAAAACCCACGAGGAACTCAATTCTCTGAGCACCTGACTCCGGTAGTACTCATCCTTTAGGCACAACTTACGGATCTCTCAAAACAACCAGACTAAGAATCAACTAATGGTCCCAACCGTTTCACCTAACCAAGGTGGAATAGTCCGCATACCGCCACTATCTGCAAGACAACCATATCTTCTTCCTAAGAAAGAAACGGCCAATTAGAAATCATGACCCAACCTTAACATCCTCTCCTACCTCATTCGTACACACGCAAACTTCATCAATCCCCATACTCCGTATAACACATCCCATTGCGCTAGGACCTCGCTTCATAAGGTTATGCTTCATTATTCTAACTCCCATTAGGCAAATTACAGCCACGTCACCGCCTCGAGCCCAATGTCTAAGTAACTCACACAGAAGGCACACGGTACCAGACAAAGAAAACCCAAACCTAAGACCTTCCATCCAAAGTTACCAATAACTCCCATAATCACGCAGACGCCTTCTACACTTTTGTTCCTCGGGCACACCACTGTCGCCAACACCTTAACACATGGGGATTGATTAAGTAACCCAAGCCTGAAACCAATACACCCGAATTTTTTTCTTTTATTACTTCTTATTTATCACTTAACGTAAAAATTATTGAGTACTAGCAGTGGGTTTTTACTTCAGCCTATTTATTCATTGCAGTAGTTACGAATTTGATGATCTTTCATCTTTTTTATATTGACATTAATTTAATTTTTTTGTGTGGTTCAGATAATTCTCATTTTTCTCAAGTTATGTACTAATTTCGTATGTCTTGTTCACATGTAATCTGTATTCACATGTATTAAAATCATCACTAAAGTTATTAAAATACAACTTTTGTTTTCATTTCATTTATTTTTTTAGTCATGAAATTAATACTCTCTCGCTCAACAATTCTCACACTTCTACATTTGAGATTCCCATATCTAATTGAATAAGTCAAATTTTTGGTGTGCATTGGTAGCATTTTATAATTTTTTTCTTATCCCAAAAAGCTAGAAGTATATAATTATTGAAAATTTAAATTTAACTATTTTGCCTTCTCGTAGTTTTGTTGGCAACCAAATTAACAAATAAAAGCGATTGGCATATAATGTTCCTTTTTTTTTTCTACAAATTGCAGATGTCAATATATCAATAGTTGATGGCCATGCTGGAATAACATTTCTTCCATTTTTCTCACAAGTATGGTTTTGTGTTTCTATTTCTTTTGATTGGTCTTTAGATTTCGATTTGAATGAGATGTTATTGATTTATATTTCTATTTTTTTATTACCCTTCTGTCTCTAATTTAGAGTTTTTGGAATCTCCTTACCTAACAATAAACAATTTGCTAACTGATAAGGAATAGGTTAAAACATATTTATTTTCGCTTATTTTCTCTTTAGTTTTTTTTGGGAGTGAGAGAGTTTTAACTATTGAGTTTCTTTTTACTATTTTGTATATTTAGTTACCTAGATGAGAGTTATTGCTGAAATTGTCATCACATCTCAATTCCATAAAAGGTTGAAAACGAAAGGGGAAAACTACTGCAAGTAGAACAAGTTCTAGAGAGGCTTCTGGAGAAAGCTCCCGTCAAGGTCTAGAAAAGGTAGATGATGATTGCAATGATAATGGTGAATACAAAGAAATGACAAAAATAGAAGAACTTGATCAGGGAAAGAAAAACTAAAAGAACATGGGCCAGTAAAGTGAAAAGACTTCCTGAAGCTACACCAAGCATACTGCTTATGTTACATACTGTTATTTATCAAAACAATTAAATTTTTAATTTTTATATGACTGGATGAATTTATTATTTCTTTCCAAATTGATATACTGTGTCAATTTGATTTGGATCGAATTACTTATATAATAGAATTTTAAAGTTTTATTCTATATTATGGTTTTGTTAATTTCTATTAAGTGTGTTTGAATGAAACAAAATATTTGCGGTGGTCAAATATAATATAATACTTTTGGCGATAAACTCATTTGTGGATAAAGATTTACCATTAGCGACACATATTAATGTGTCGACAAAGTATGAAAATTTAAAATATCGGAATTACTTTTGGCGACAACTTTTATCGTTGGCAAAAATGTCAAAGTAGCCTAGATATGAATGATTTTTGCCAACCGATTATGTATTTGCCAACACGAAATTTAGCTTATTGGCTACGCAAAATCATATTGGCAAATTCATATTTTTTGCCAACGTATAGACTATACGTTGGTGAAATCTTTTGATGGCGCATTCTTACCAACGACTTGACGACGCACTAATTTGTGTCGGCAAACACTATTGCTTACTCAATTAGACTTTTACCGATGATTTTTGTTGCGTTGGAAAATCTATTTTTTGTTGTAGTGACAAGACACACCAAACAAACAATGTTCGTCTCATGAGTTTACACCCATCATGAATATTAACCACCAAGTCAAATTCTCAAACCCACATCACCATCTGAACTTAACTCGTCTGAGTCCACATAGTATAACTCTTATAACGACGATATCATAACTCCCAACAAGGTTAAACTCAACTTAATCTTCCACAACTATACTACACACTACACACTACCCACCACCTAGTCACATACTGAGGGAAAGCCTCAAAGTAACACGACAATCCAGGCAACTAATTCAGATTTCTCATAGAAAAAACGTCAGCCAAATGCTTTTCTATTTCGAATCCCAAAGTAGTTGATCGGACGCCAATTGACACGCCACATCATCCCAAGACTCAACATCCATCCTCATATAAACACATAACATGAGTAAATAATTAAACCGCAAACCTATGGAAGCACACAATTCATGCCGTGTAGTGGTGCCTAATCTCATCAAACAACACTTTTCGAGGGGTCATCCTAACTTCCCACGGCTCCTAGGTATTCGAACCTAGAGTTTTGACACCATTTGTAACGTCTCGCAACCCGGGAACTCTTGAACACAACTCGAATTATCCCGCATAAATACTATCAACAAAGACCTTCTTAAGAACAACCCTTCATTTTCTTCAAGCAACCATAATACAAACATTTTCTTCAAACAATATACGTATGCGTCACAAAGGCCAAACAAGATTTTCTTTTCTCAACAGTTCATTTACAACACTTTTGTCATTATAATCATCCATTTTACTTTCTGTACAATTATGAGATAATGTAAATACGAAAGAAAAGAAAATGGTTTTGGATCTTTCGCCCTGATATTGTCCCAGATCCTCGAGACCTGAAATGGTTTTGGATATATGCACATGAGCCGAAACTCATATGATAAAGACTAATCAAGTATTATGCGTAATTTGTGAGGTGTGATGGGTGCAACCGAAATAAAATGCAAGTAGTTCACCACTTATTATTATTTATTCTCACGCACACACTCACGCACACCAATTTGTTCTTTTCACAAATCTTTTTCAAAACATTATTCTCTCTCATAAAACCATATTATTTTCTAATCACCCAATTTTTTGCAAAAGCCATATCACATTATAAACCGGCGTCGAATGCAGATTATAGAAACCCCTTCCTATTACTTCTCAATAGGCTACTCAAAGCTATTGAGTAATAGATAGCTCTATAACTCACAATGACGCAATCACAACTAATAAATCGGTATCGTGTGTAGCTTATAG
>JAOTRH010225387.1:0-10367 GCA_034768845.1 Heliamphora exappendiculata
ATGGGGGGGGAGAAAAAGGGGGGGAGAAAGAGAGGGAAGAAGACATACAAGCTAGCGGTGACGTTGCGCGAGCAGTGGTTCTAGATCAAGGAACGAGATGGGGTGAAGGGAGGCTTGGCTCGTGACGATGGGTCGTCACTTTGCGAATCGTCTACAATTTCTGGAATGATATGTTGGGCGCTTTCGCTCCTTTTGATATCACCCTTTCGAAAATTTAGTTCTTCTTCTTAATATTCAATTAAAATAATAATTTAAAAAGTAAAAAAACAACTTAAATGGGGGGACATTCAAATTATGACTATTTTTTTTGTTTTTATGAAATTTTTATTTTGTGATCAAAATTTTACATCTTCTATTTCACAGTAACTTAAAATTCTCAAAAAGTAATGAAAAGTTTAAAATAAAATTTAAAACATTAACTTAGACAAAAAAAACTAATAATGATTAGTAGTGGTGAAAAAGTTATTCAGTAAATAGGGAACGCTAAGTGCTCAATCAATACACAAACGTCATATATTTTTAATTTTAGATAATGATCCTACATTAAGAGGATAATAATTCTTGCACATTAGCTTAATTTTACATTACAAAAAATACTTAATATGTATGTATTGAATAAGCACACCACATTAATATATTAACATTACGGGCACCAAGACAGATTAAGATATTCTTTATGCATTGAATAATTTGTCGTGGTGAAATGGTAGAGAAATGAGAGAAAAAACGAATCACATGGAAAAAAAAATTTTAATTCGGCAAATAAAAAATTTTAATGCGCTTAGTAGACCACTCTTGCTTTCTATCTACCTAATAAAAATAGATCAACATTGTTTCATTTGAAGTGATTTCTACTACATCATTAAATAAGAGCACCACATATGCAAGAGTGGAAGGACGAAGATTGGTTGCATTGGTAAAAGTATCTATGGGCAAAATGGTCAATTTAATTGTTTGATAACAGTGTTATGTGGAGGGTTGTATGTGTAATTACGGCAAAATTGTGTGGCTATCAAAAAACCCCTATAATTTACCTTTACATTAGGTAAAAATGTTTTTAAATTCATTATTCGTTTTAGATACACTTCTAGAAAATGCCTAATGAGTTATTAGCATATTTTATTTTGGGTTTCTCAACCGGAGGTCCACAAAAACATATACATAGAACAATAGGTCCATTAACTTGAATCTTAACGCATAAGGTCCAAACATTTTAAAATCTAGGGCTTCTCTTGAAAATACCCCTATACGTCTCTTTGAGCTGCCCTCCAAGCTCCATCTCTCGACCTTCCGCCCCCACCACCGTGATCGGCTTGGCTAATTCTCTCGTGCCGTCTCCGGCTTCATCCTCTCTGACACCCCCCTCATCTTCACCTCCCTCGATGACGAAGTAAAAGGAGAAACATAATGATCGATGAATCAAGTAAAATAAGTCACCTTGATTGATGAGGCTGACGGAGCGCAGAGGCTGACGGAGCGACCTTGACACGTGAGACTACGAGAGTGTGGTTTGTAGATTTGAGAAGAGAAGAGAATATCATTGCAAGCCAAGTTCTCAGAGCGTGTGTGTGTGTGTGTTCATGTGTATTAGTATAACCCTAAAAAGGGAGCGAGAAGACTTTGGCTTTTGAGAGAATGTGCAAACCAAATTCTCAGAGTTTTAAAATGAGAAAAAAATGAGCGGACATTCTTAAGAACCTCTCGAGAGAGAACAACGCCTCTCTCTCTATCTCTCTCTCTCTCTCTCTCTCTCTCTCTCTCTCTCTCTCTCTCTCTCTCTCTCAAACTACCACCATCTGTGTATCTGAGGTAGGTGAGTTTGTTGAGTTGTGCAAATCCCATCCAACAACTAACATATAATTTTTTCTTTATTTTTCACTTACAGATAAAAACCATCAACATTTCAATTTATCTAACAGTATAGATGCTCTAAGTATAAATCAGCCTCCGCAATTCCACATCCAACAACTCACTCCCATCATCCAAGAAATCAAGTACTCTGGCGTTGAATTGCTGCCTCTACGACAGCGGCAGCTCGACCTCCTCTCTGAAACCCTCCGCAACAGCTTAGAACTCGTTGGAAAAGCAAGCGCTGGTGCAACGTGTACAATAACTTACAATTGTCGCAAAAGATGGAGAAGAGCGTTTCAAGCTTCCTGAATGGCCCGATTGGAGATGTTCACCACCTGAGGTTCGAGTCGGCGGAGAGGTCCGACCGGTTGGAGAACTCAACTCGACAGCTGGAGTAGCGGCTCGGCTCAATGAAAATTGGAGTCGACGGCGAGGGAGGGTGATTGGAGGAGACGGTCAAGAAGATGGAGGAGAGGTACGAGGGTAGTTTGGGAAATTTGGGAGTTAGGATGGAGCTGGCCAAGAGGAAGGTGAAGGAGATGATTATTAGGAGGGATGATTTGAGGGTTGTTGGGATTTGTGGGATTGGTAGCAGTGAAAAGACGACTCTGGCACGAGAGATTTGTAGAGACAATGAAGTTAGAGGCCACCTTTCAAATTTAAAGTCGCTGAAAAATGTTTATCGGTGGTGGCCGGAAAAAAAGTCATCGGCGGTGGCCGGAATTGATTAATGGTGAAGATGTGGCGAGAGTTTGTATCAAGTAATTAGGAGAGTGAGTAATAAAGATGATTTTGTTCATAAAATTGCCAAGCACTAAATTATAGGACTTTAGACTTTAAAACGTTTAAAACAATGGACCTAATAAGTTAAATAAAAATTAAGTGGACTTAATGCATTAAAAGGATTGAGAATTGGACTTACAACTAATTATCCCTTTTATTTTTCGGTAATTCAGTTACAAGCTCTCATTTAGTGACTTGTTTTGGCATAAATTCTAATTAAGGATCAATATCTTGATAAGTCTCATTTCAAAACAATGTATCCAAAATAGCCTATATATGATAAACTTTCCTGCGCAAAGCCAATATATACAAATATACATATCTTAAAATAACAACTACTAAATAGAAATGGGATCCCATTGAAATCAGATAAAAAATCTCGGCAAAAAGGAATGGGATTCTATCGGACAAGAAATACAAAAACCAGTATACTAATTCTGTTTCTACTTCAAAATGTAGAAGATTCAATCATAGTTTCAACTGAATGTATTCGAGAATCTTTTACACATTGGTTGAAACCTATTTTCGATCAGAGACAAAACAACATAAATCGAATCTATGACTATTTGATGGTATTTGTTATTATTTTCTCGCCATTGATAGTGAAATATCTCATTTATGCCTTCTAAAAATGAAAAAATGAAACAATTTCTCATTCATATTCTAAATTTCCTGCAGAAAATGAGAACATTAGCAGAAATTGTTGATGAGAACGAAATAAAAAACGTACATGGAAACTAGAAATTAATGAGAATACCGAATGATAAAATTCACTCATCAATCAAACAAAAATAAAAGATGATCAGAAAATGAGAACAAATTTTCATTCATATTCTAATTAAGTTGTAGAAAATGAGAACTTTAACAAAAAGTGTAAATGAGAACGAAAGGAATGTACCTAGAGGCTAATAAAATTTTTAAATGATAAAATTCCCTCAATAATCAAGCAAAACTAAAAATAGAGCAATTTTTCATGAAACAAACATGAAGCTAGGCTCACTTCACATGAAATAAACATGAAGGCAGATATGAATTTCATATTGAAAGCATGAAACAACAAAATAAGAATATTGAAAATGGAAATGGTCTTCTTCCAACAAATATTGAGAAAAATTCTCATTTTCTGTAACATGAAATTTAATGACAAAACCACACTAACCAAGGAATATTCAACTACACACACACACACACACACTATGGGATGATTAGTGCCTAAGAGCACTCAACAATTTTTTTGGGTACCACTATTATCACCACCAACCACATGACTAACATGCCACCTCTCAAAACATGTCATTTGAAGTAATGTTCACATTAGTTACGTACCATTTCTAGCAAATGAATTAAGAATAAAGTAATATGAAGGCAAGTAAAATTAAACCTCATACAATGTTACTACAAAAGAATTCTTTTTTCAATATACCAAACTTGCAATTCAACAAAGTAACAAAAGAACATAAATAGTGTTAAACCATCAAGTTTTTACAACCCAAAAAAAAGCATCAGTGAAAATTTCATAGTCATAAAATTAGATGATATATGACTTTTATAAGGAAAAAAAACAAATAAAGAATCCATAAATCTTTTTTTATTTTTTTATTTTTTTTGCAAAAAAGCTCATTAAATTTAGAATAATCTATTCCATCGTATAAATCTTCAACAACAAAAAAAAAATAGATATTGGAACAAATCTCTGCACCAATGAAATACCAGCGCTGCAAAATTAGATAAATTTTTTAATTGGAGACAATTGCCATGAAATAGGAAATACCTACAATGTAAAATGTGAACACCAACTATAACCATCTAAAAGTAAAACAAAAAATAAATAAACATAAAAAAGTAAAAGTTTAGAAAAGATGTCAAGGCATTTTGTGAAAGGCATGCAACGGGCATTATTTCAAATAATTTAATGTTTTTTTCAAATTATTTAAAAAGATGATTTTCAAATAATTAAAACTTTTGAATGGGATAATATGAAAGGACGGATAATAGAGAAGTGGGAGAATTTAAAAGGAAAATATACATCAGTTTCATAGCACCATATTGTGTTTTTTTTTTTTCGGCAAATACTCATGCACCCACAACTCACACACCTTGCACTTAGTAAGGTTTGAACTCCCAATCTTTCATTTGGGAGGCTAACACCCATACCATTGCGCCAAATGCCGCTTGGTCATGACACCATATTGTTCAAACCCAACCATCTAAGGATCCACCAATTTCATTTCTTAGTCATCAAACACACCACAACACATAATATAAACCAAAAAACAACCGAAACAAATAAGAGTTGTCCCTCTTCATGATTGCAATAAGTAAAGAATACCTAAAAATTGATAGCAGCCCCAATCTAAAGCTAATAAACAAATTCTCTGCCATTCTCTTCGTATTTTATAAGCATCATTTATTAAATCAACAAATAGAGCATATTTTTTATACAATTGTTTTTGGGTGGCTTCTCAAAAAAGAAATAGAGCATCAATTTTGATACAATAATGTACCCTAATCTAAATTAAACCCATAAAAAAATAAAAACTGGTAAGAAATAACTATGATGATGATGAAAAAAAAAAACAGGGATGGGAAAAAAGAAAAGGAAAGTTGTGATCTAAAGCCAATGCCCTTAACCTGCATTTGACGATGGAGGGAGCTGTGGACCATTGGGTAAATTTTCGTGGGAAAGATAAATAGTAGTAAAATACATACAATAACAACAAAAACAAAACAAAATCTTAAGAAAAATAATACTGGAACAATGGATTTACGGCCGGATTGGTGGGAGAAAAGGGAGTACCAAACTAGAAATTTGAAAGTTGAAGTGGAAAGCGAGGGTTGAAGGTGAACGACGGCGTTGTGATGGCGCTGCGACGGCGGCGTGACGACGGCGGCCACGCGGCGATGTTCAGGGGATGCTTCGGGAGAGAGAGAAGGGGAGAGGAAATCTGAAAAAAAATGGGCTTCCAATCTTCATGAAACTGGGCTTCCCAAGATAAAAAAGAAATTTCATTCTTTTTTTAGAAGAAAAAATATGTGTCAAACTTCTAGACATAATGCTATGTTTGGATGACTTTTCTTATTTGCTTCTTTGCTTATTAGCAAATAAGTTAAATTCTATTTAAACGAGTTTATTTAAGTAATTTATGACTTATTTGTTTATAAGTCAAATTATTTAGCTTATAAACCAATTTATTTATTTATTTGACTATTAAAATGAACTTATTTGCTTATTTACTTATTTTTTTATTTTTTTGTTTTTAACTTATTTAGTCACCCAAACAACGTAGCTTATTTTTTAGCTTATAACCTAATAAAAAAATAAGCAAGATCACCAAAACGGGCCAATGAGATTTTCTTTTTTCAGAAACAATTTCTTAAAACTTAGATTCCTTGTTAAATCATAATTAACTCCTATAATTGAATTTGGAATTAATTGATTCAATTTATAAATTACCAACTGTAGGAACGTCTAAGGAGATAAATATTATATTTTAATATAAATTAAAATAATTCGATTTATGTTTGGCAATGTCACTCTAATTCATGACACCATTGAGTTAAGTTATTTGTTTCAAACATAAATATTGGAATATGAAATTAATATAAATAAATAAAAAGCTGAAAATACTTGTATAAACAAGTCACAAGCAGGGTACTGTAGTGAGTTAATAATTAAAACAAATTCTCGATGTGATGAGAATCATTTGAGATAGAAACAACGGTACTCTAAAGCTTTCACATAAAAAGTATGTGAATAAGGTTATTAGCATATTCAACATAAAATAATGCAAAATCTGTAAACACGCCATTAGTTAGCCATTTCAAATTAACCAATGATCAATCATTAAAGACAGAGCAAGAGCAGACTTATATGAGTAAAATCTTTTATGTATCAACTATAGAGTCTTATGTATGCTATAGTTTGCACGAGGCCAAACATTACACATGTAGTGAGAGTATGGAGTAAACATGAGTAATATAAGAAAGTGGCATATGATGCAGTATAGTGGATTTTGAGATATTTGAAATATTATACAAATACATCATTGTGCTTTACGAGAGCAAGCTTAAGCTTACAGGATTACGTGAATGCTGACTTAACTGGTGATGTTGATAGTAAGAATAGTATTACTGAGTTTGTTTATACCCTATGTGGTATAGTTGTGTGTTGAGCTTCTAAGTTGCATAAGAATATTACTTTTTCTACTAAAAAAATTGAGTATGTAGCCGTCACAAAAGCTGAGAAAGTGTTGATTTGGTTACAGAGTCTATTTGGTGATTTGGGCGATAAGGTTAATAAATGACTACTTTATAGTGACAGCTAAAGTGTTGTCTTTCTTGTTAAGAATCTGGCGTTTCATTCTAAAACAAAACACACACAGTTAAGATATCATTTTATTTGATCTATTTTTGTTAGTGAACGATTAAAACGTGAAAAGATTCGTGGAGCAGAGAACTCAGCTGGTATGTTAACAAAAATGGGTTATTGTTGACAAACTGAAACAGTATGCAGTTTTAGTTGGTTTTCGAGCTTGAAGGCATGAGGTTGAGTTGTTGCGATGGAAACTATGGTTTGAAACGTGCCGAGGTTTAATTGGTTTTCGAGCTTGAGGGCATGAGGTTGAGTTGTTGCGATGGAAACTATGGTTTGAGACGTGCCGAGCTTTAATTGGTCTTCGAGCTTGAAGGCATGAGGTTGAGTTTGAGTTGTTGCGATGGAAACTATGGTTTGAGACGTGCCGAGCTTTTATTGGTCTTCGAGCTTGAGGGCATGAGGTTGAGTTGTTGCGATGGAAGTTATGGCTTAAGACATGCAGAGTTTGGTTAGAGGGTGGTATATTGTGTTTGAATTAGTCTCAAAGTGAGAGATTATTAGGCGTGTGAAGCTTTGTTATTTTAAATATTCGACCCATGACCCGCCCCATCCCAGAGCCATTGCATATTAAATTTTTTTTTTGCAAGGCTTATTATATGGAGCAGAGGTAAGAGTCATTAGTTGCTTCAATCAGAGTTTGATACTTTTTGTAACTTGTTCCACCTCTTATTATAGCAACAGCCGCTGCAACTTCGTTGATTAGCCTTAATTTTATATGAATAACGTAAATCGTGTTTTTTGTATGTGTGTAATTGCTTGATATTTGCTAGTTGTTTTCGTTTTCTGCCATAATAAATGTCTCGTTTGGCTCATAGTTTAAAGTTAGACGTAAAGTGTTTTAGCTTAAAGTTTAAAAAAGTGAAAATTTTGTTTGACAACTATTGCCTTATTGCCTTTTTGCTTATTATAAAATGTACTTTTTATATATTTTTAAAAAATATTGTAACTTTTATCATGCATATCTATTTTATTATAATTATATTTTTACAATAAACTCGAAATATATCAAACAAGATTTATGTCGAATATAAAAAGATATATAAAAAAATTATATAACAACAAATTTTGCCTTTTTTTTTTACTTATATTGTCTTTTGACTTTAAACCACCTCTAAATCTTATCAAATTATTTTTTATTTATTTGGTTTAAAATAACTAAAAGCAAAAAAGTATAATTTAAAGTAAGGTCTCATTTGGCAACTGACTTAAGTCACTTTAAACAAAAAATACAAAAAGTTCATTTGGTAGGGGAATTGAGTGATTTTTAAGCCAAATGCTTAAATTGACTTCAAGCTAAAAGGTAAAAAGTTTTGTTTAAAATTATTAAAAGTTTTAAAAATAATTTTAAATAATTTTATATTCAATATTAATATTGTTTGATAGGTTTTGGTAAATAAATTTTAAAAAAATATTTTTTATAAAAAATAGATGAGTATAATAAAAGTTATGATATTTAAAAAAAAAAATGTAAAAAACAAAAGGGTTAGTTGAAAAACAAGTTATTTTTTTTTTTGCTTTTTAGGCTATTAAGCAATAAAGCAAAAGCTGACTTTAAGTCAGCTTAAAGTCGTTTGCCAAATAAGGTCTAAGCCATCACTTTTTCAATTAAAAAAAGCCAACACGCATCCATAACACTCTAAGCATGTGTTTTGGTTAGTTTATTTTTGTGATTTTTTGGCTTAAAAGCCAAAAAAGTCAATTGATTTGGTTTATTAGTATTTTTTTCAATTTTTTGTCACTTTTTCTATATGATTTTACATATACTTTTTTACAAAAAGTCAAAAAATCTAAAAGTCACTAAACAAAACAAATCCAAACACATGCTAAGTTTTTTTGAAGTAAAATTATTGTAACAGTATCAATTTAAAAAGTCAAATTCAAAAAAAAAAAGTCGTACAAATATTTTAAATACTATAACTTAAAAGCAACAAAATAAGAATATATTAAATATTTTAATAAAAAACAAAAAATAAAATAAAACTACTACAAAAAATAAAATGATCTAACTTTTTTTTAAAAAAAAATGACTAAACCTCTTCAAACCAAGCTTTTTAGACATAAGCACTCAAACGTTTGTTTGATTTAGTTTTTTTTTTTAGGCTTTTTGGTTTAAATTTTTTTTATTTATAAAAAAGTAAATATAAAAAATATGAAAAAATTAATTAATTACAAAAAGAATCAAATAAATAGACTTTTTAAGAGGGCAAACAAGTAGGGTGTTTGTTAACCTCTGTTTGTCCTACCTTTTGTTTCAAGATTTTTTTGCCTCCTAAAAAGCTTATTCATTTTTTCACATTTAATTTTCTTTAAAAAAAATAAAAAAACAAATACTGAAGAAAATTAGGCCAAACGCAAACTTTGTTTAGGAGTTTTGACTCTCCCGATCGTCACTAGCCAAGCCGGGGTCCCCTGGCTCGTTCCTCGGACCTGAAGCCACTGCCCACTGGCCACGCAACCTCGCCGCCGACGAGTATGTGCTCTTTTTTTCTTCTTTGGTTTTTTTTTTTCTCTTATAAATATACATACGGGGATTCGCTCCCAGACCTTGTACTTAACGAGGCTTGAAACCCAACCTCTGTGTAACTTGTATCTTCCACAGTCACGTACATACGCAGAGCTCCGAACCCTAGATTGTTAGTTAGGTTGCTCTATTTTTTTGTGTATCTTGTAATTTAGGGCTTTATTTTTTAAAAATCTCGATTTTTAACACGATTGTTCGTGGTTGTTGATTAGGTTTTTTCTTCATTTTATGTATTTTGATTTGGTTACCTCCTAGTAGTGATGTTATTTGATGTGGTTGTCCTTGAAAGGTGATTTGTTCCCCCTTCTTCTCTCAAGTGAATCGTTTTTTTTTTCTTTTATTTTCAATATGTATGCTGGCAGATAGATCTTTCAAGTTGGTTGTCCTCTTTTTTTTTTTTTCTTTTTTTTGAAAATGTGGCTAAACCGTTTATGCTGGAAATTAGGCACAGTCTTGCTTACATTTACAATGTACCACAGATTTGTTTACATTTACAATGTACTTGCATACACAAAATTGTCTTTACCTGTTCATGATGTGTTTATTTAATTTGGTTGCACAATTGTAGGATTCATCACTGTGAAAAAAATTGAGCTTTAGGCTCCGTTTGTTTCAACGTAAAATAGTTTATAATAGAGAATATTTTGTAGGTAAAATAATTTTGTGAAAAGCAATATTTTTAATTTTATTTTCAGTATTTGGCTTGTACATGAAAAATGTTTTTTTGAACAAAATTTATGTTCTTAATACGCTGGTATTTGAACATAGTCAATCGCTACCACCATCATCCTACCACCACCACCACGGCAACCACCATCCCATCCCCAACCCACCACC
>JAOTRH010225408.1:0-10366 GCA_034768845.1 Heliamphora exappendiculata
ATATTGTCTGGGACTTTCAGCCAAAAGTAAAAAAATATAAGTTTTAATACGTAAGGTCCACTAACAAAATTTTTAACGCGTGAGATCCAATCACCTACGACACATATAAATTTAACATAAACAAATAAATTTATATATAATACATACAGATAAATTTATCTATCGTCTTATTTTATGTAAAACAGATAAATTTATCTGTATGTATTATATATAAATTTATCTGTACATTTTCAAAATATGTATCAAGTACACAGATAAATTTATCCGTCTTGTATAAATAAACAGACATAAAAATTTATCTGTATAAAGAACACTATACCTTTTCAAAACACGTATAAAGCACACAGATAAATTTATCTGTATATTTATTTATGTAAGATATATTAATTTATCTGTGTGCCTTTTCAAAATACGTATAAAGTACACAGATAAATTTATACATATTTTAAAAAGGCACACAGATAAATTAATCTATCATGCATAAATAAGTATACAGATAAATTTATCTGTATTTTTTATACATGTTTTGAAAATATACAGATAAATTTATCTGTTCTAGGATCCAATTGAACCTCGCGCATTAAAACTGAATCTCGTGCGTTAAAAATTTTGTTGGTAGATGAAAAACAAAATTCTCGCTACTTTAAAGGCCTAAGACTAATTTTATAAATTTTTTTTTTTTGGAAGGGGAGGAGGGGACCTGTGCTTTAAAGATGTGACATTAAGGTCACAATGAGACAACCTTAGCGACACTGAGGCTGCCCTCTCTTATAGGACACTTTAATTTCTATTATATAATTGAAGACAGGTAAATCATATATACAAGGACATGTAATCATACCACAACTACCTCCTCGTCAGTTATTCAGTTGTATCATCTAAAAGCATTATGGTTCATTTATAGATATTATGCTTGCTCAGTTGGTGTGTACCCCTAGGAGTCTAGGAGAAGGTTGTGGGTTCAAGCTCATGGAGGAGCGTCGATACTATTGTTCTAACTCTAACCCTCTAACTTCCTCTCTTACATCTCTAATCATTAACTATCAAATATAAAAGAAAATAAAAGCAGTTCCTTTATTTTCATTTTTCCTTCTTATTCTTCACCATTTTTTCCCTGGGGTTGGTTCTTTATTTTTTCCCATGGCCAGGTGGGAGTTTTTCCTCCCATGCGCCGCGGTGGGCTGGGGGGTGGGGGGTTCCACAGGATGTCAACCTTGCGAACATAAAAAATTATAGCGCAAAACTATGTTACCTAAAACGACGTGAATTGTTACGAGAAACAAAAATTGGGAACGCGGTACACCACATGTCCTAAATGGTACGATAGGGGTAGACTTCTATAACTTACAATATTGTTTCAAGCAATAAGCGTACCATTAAGCATAATATAATTTTTTAAATTGTTCATGTGAAGTACATATTTTAAATTTATTATAATCAATTTCTTTTGCATTTTTGTCTTGCTAAAGTCCACTTTTTCTAAATTTTAGATTATTGCGTTTGATTTTTTTATGCCAAAAAATATTTTAAGAAATAAATAAAAAAACACGTCGGATCGCGTTAGAGTGCTAAATTCATCGTTTTAGAACGAATGTGTACCATGTTTCGGAACATGCGTTCCAAAATGTAATTCGCAAGAGGGTGAGCGTTTTCTGATAACACTGGTGCAGAATTGCAGTCAACAATAGTTTTGTCTCAAAATTCACTTTCCAAAGATACAGTTGAGCAAACTCCGATACAAAGCCTCCCTTTTCTATTTTCCAAGTTCCAGCACACTTTCTCAGTTGTGCTTGCGTCAAAGATAAGAAAACTAGTAGTAATGATTCAACTTTTAAGTACTATAGGCTACAGCTTTCATGCCAAACCCAGAATTGCATCAGCGCAACCGTGTTGTCTTTCGAATCCTGTACCTGTCACACAGCCTCTACCAATTTTTTCTTGTTGAAAACACAAATCTACCTCCGAATTAGCCTCTTTTCTATTTTCTAAGTTTCAACCCGCTTTCACATTTGTGCTTCTTCCAAAGTTAAGCAAGGTAGTACTAGTAGTACCAATTCAAAATGAAGATAGTTTTCATGCTAAATCTAGACAATTGCATCATGACAGAGAAGCTCAAATCTATATAATTGTCATGATTGCTACATGCTTGAGTTTGAAATTAATGGAATTATGAAGTTTATTTGTGTTTCCAACCTGAAAAAATGGGTAGAAGCTTTGTACATGTAGAAAACTGGGAAGAAAATTATAGTAGAATAGGGGATCAACTGGCCAAGAATCTATCAAGGTTATTTACTAAAAATTATGGTTTTGATTTTAGAATTTAATTTTAGGATAAATTACACTGACCTCATTTGAGATTTTGCTCAAATACAGTCAACCCTATTCTTTTGGACAAATTACACTGATACTCCTTAGCAGTTAACGCCATTAATGAAATTGATTAAAAGACAAATTTATCCCTAAGTATAAAATAGCTGAAATAGGTTCAGTTAGGATTAGAAAAAAAAAAGAAAAAGTGAGAGGAAGAAGAACAGCGCCCAAACCCCCACCCCCCACCACCACGTTGCTACTCAACACAGTCGGCGCCGTTGTCCCCCTCCCACCACCGCGCTGGCCACCGCTGGCGCCATTTTCGCCCCCGTTTACGTTGCCGTTCACGCCATCCACCGTCGCCACCGTTGTTGGCGCCATTCTCTCTCTCATCTCTCTCTTAAATCGCAAACCCCCACCCCCAACGTTGCTGCTCAACACAACCGGCACCGCCGGCGCTGTTGTCGCCACCGTTCACGCCATCCACGCAAACCCCCCGTCTCTCTCAGGTGCGGTGGTAGTCTCACGGTGATGCCTATGGTTGTGGTATATATATATATATATATATATATAGAGAGAGAGAGAGAGAGAGAAAGAGAGTGTGGGGGAGAAGGAAGGGAGGGGAGAGTCTGGCGACGACGAACGACGGCAGAGGCGGCGGCGACAGTGGTGGTGGTGACCGACAACGGAGATGGCGACAGCATGGATGTGTGCAGTGGTTGGGGGGGGTGCAGTGCCCGTTCTTTCTTTCTTTTTCTTTTTTTTTGAGCTATTGCACTCACAATCAATTGTAAAATATAAATTATTTCTTGATCGACAACGTTCACTACCCTTTTGACGATTTAACGCTGCTAGTGAACGGCTTCGACCGCCAGTAAATTATCTTGCAAAATTGAAACCGAAATATTATCGTTGTATAAACTTTATAAAAAAAAAAAAAAAAGAAGAAGAAACAGAATTCTGTGTTGAGGGGCAGAATGGCAATAGAATGATCGACAACGTTCACAACTCTTTTGACGACCTAATGCAGCTAGTGAACGGCTTCGATCGCCGATAAATTATTCTGACGAATTCAAACCGAAAAATTATTGTTTTATAAACTTTATAAAAAGGAAAAAAAAAAAAGAAAAAACCGCCGCTGCATTTGAAGGGCAAAATGGAAACAAATTTAATGACACAAACGGTCACAGACGGAACCCTAACGGTTTGGGTTAGTATGTAACAATATTTCAGTCTATAAGAAAGATCAGTGTAATTTATCCAAAAAGATGGAGTTGACTGTATTTAATCAAAACCTCAGGTGAGATCAGTGTAATTTACCCTTAATTTTATTTTCATAATAAAATTAGTTTTTCCATTTTATGAGAATTTTAATAAGTAATATATGTGTTACATTATTTATTTAATATTGTGTATGGGTGTCTTTTATTCTACATAGTATTTAATCTGATATGAAAAGTTCGGCTTGCAGACAGAAGACCAGATTATCGTTATTGTAAAATATAAATTTATGGTTCACAGTCTTAGATGGAATTGGACACACTATCGGAATGACTGTAGCACAATGTTTTAGTAGATATATTTTAATTACGGAGAACGGTAATTGTTTCGACAATTATTTTGACTCATTGTACAAGTACACTTTATGTATATTGAACAGGACCGCATTGTGATAATTAATTTTATACTGACTATATAAATTAATTTACACCCCATAGTTATTATGAGTGTATATACTCTTATTCCCGAAATAATTATTATAACACGTATATTTAATATTCGTTATTTTGATTCATTAAATAGTGTGATCTTTTACGGATCTATAATCCCGATGAATTGGATAACGATGTTAATTATATAGTGAATATTAATTATTGACGGAATCCACATTCTATGATCGGGATTAATGATACTCTCTTAAGAAAGTTGATAAGTTTTAACTGAGCTAATCCCTGCAGGTAGACTTTATAATCCGGCTTGTCAAATAAGTTAAGTGGAAGATTTTAAGAATTTTTTCGAAGAAGCCGATTAAATATAATTGTCAGTGATTTAATTTAATCGACGGGTATCTGTAATCTTAACGTGTAGAGAATAACTAAGCATTCAATAACAGGAGCTTGAATATTTCGATTTTATGAATAAGACTGAGAGTGCAATTATAATTCTTTAGTAGAATGAATTATAATTTAGATTTTTATGAAATTACTTCTGAGTTGAGGTAGAATTTTATAATTACATTAAGAGCCCACGTCTTATTTACTCCACAGGTCACTGCTGTAGGCTGTTTATATGCAGTAATAAATCCTGAATTAATTCATTCAATTAGTTAGCTAAGAGACTAAGATTTCCACGTATTTGAAAACCTAAGTCTAGTCAACAAGGATTTTGAAGAACGCAAAGAACGTAACCCACACTATAATCGTGTTTTTGCAATCAGGAATACAGCAGAAGGCTTGATTGGGGGATTTGACTTCTGATAAAAAACAGCGATAACTTGTTGACTAAAGTTTTTGGTAGCAAATGAAATCAATCCAACCAATCTTTGACAGGTATAATTCTAAACTAACTTTCGGAGTTATACCGGGTTTTATTTTTGATTGTTCAATATCAAAAAATTTTAATTTGGAGCATGTTTCGGCACTTGCCCATCCAGATTGATTTTTGACTAAAATCATATACATAATCTTAAAATCTTCGTTTTTAGCCCTAACAGAATCAAAATTAAAAAAGGAAAAAAACTCTAGCACATAGGCTTTGTTATTGTTTAACGAGTGTTCCTCTGGGTGTTGTCATTTGGGACTAATTTGTTATTAAATTGATAGAAATGCAGTGGAGACATACAATTCAACAGTTTCTCTGGTTGGACACGAAAATCAATGCCCAACTAATTGATTGTACCCACTAGGTATACACAAGTTGGGGCTCGTGTACAATAGAGAAAAATTGTCAATTGAAAGACGCATAGGGAAAAGACAGGTCCATAGGGACTGGAAAGACATGAAACAGAACATAAACGATATGCGAAAAGAACCCCAACAAGAATACAACAAAAAATTCAAAAACAAGAAATGCGAAATGTCACAGTACATCTTGGCATCTTATCATGGATGTATATTGAAAAATTTTCCAGATAACTACAACCAAGTAACCAAGATTACTAATCATAATCAATTCATAAGAACTTTGTAGGAAAAACTCGGCAACATTAATAATGATGGATGCGAGAAAATTTGATAAGAATACCTCAGCTTTTGAAATATGTAATCAAGATCTGACTTCATTGACCTCAAGAGACGTGTATTTCTAGAAAAATCGCTGGAAACCTCAGCAAAGCAATGCTCTGAGTACTCATTAAAATGTGAAAGAACAGCATTACTGTCCTGCAACCTTCCCAATCTGCAATTTGGGCATGTAAACAAATGATTGGGAAATAACAAAAAATAAAAAATAAAAAAAGGTGAACAACACATAGCAACCGGATCAATTACAAAATTCAATGAGTGGCCCCCAAAGAGGGAACGGATGTTTAAAAATTGCTAATGGTCGGGTAGCATATCATACAAAAACAAAAGCATTCCAAATTTTGTAACAGATGGGTATGCTTAAAAAATGGGTGAAAAAGTAAAAGGCTAAGAATCACCAATTTAAATATTATTTCTTTTGGGGTTACCGGCACAAATCCTGCATATATTTCATAGCTGACAAATGCGAGCAAAAAGTACTGGGAGCAGGAATGCATAGTGAGCCACATAGAAACGACAAAAAGCATGTTTCTCTGTGGGTAGTTAAGAAGCACCTGTATGGCTGCATCATCTCCGTTCAGATGATGGTAGTAACGCGCCTAGGGGTGTGCACTATCTCTTGGAGAAACACATTGCCACTATAGAAAATTACTACTTAGAAATGAAATGGAAAATTCTACTTGTAAAACATTTCTCTAGTGCTTGTGAATAAATCGGGAAGAAATACAATACTGCAAATCAAGCTTGCATAGCGAGAGAAAAATGATGGTTATCAAATGGTGAATTTAACTTTCATGATTAATTTTTTGTATACCTGCATATAATCATATTCACCCTGAAAATAGGAATTCTTCAATCTAACTTGCAAAATTTTGTTAGGAAATTTTGCACAGCAACAGAATGAACGGAAATATACAAAAGGATGTTATAGAGACCAAATAATAAAAGGAAGAGCACAATAAAGAAATGCCATGAGGGTCCCAGGGAATTTTGTAAGAGAAAGTGAAGTTTAGAACTCCATTAACCATACAATATGACACTGGTACCGTAATTGGGTAATCTCTTTCAAATGTGTTTGGCATGCTGAAAAGGGAGGGGAAGGGAAGGACTAAAAAACAATAGAAAGGAAGGAAAAAGTAAATGAAATCAATTCCTATCCTTTTGTTTGGCAATGGAAAGGGCTAAATACAGTACAATCATTTTCGCAGTTGGGCTTAAGAAATGAAAAGGAAATAATTAATTTAGTAATACATAATTAATGCAGCCCTAGGTTTACAAGACATGCATTGTGACAACACATTGCAGAACCTCGTGTTGACAATATGAGAAGAACTTCCAGATATTTATTTTCTCTGGTCCGGGTTGATTAATTTTCTTTTTTGATAGGTCCATTAAGGAGGCTGAACTGGAGTATACTTTTGGGGGCAATGCGGGAAAAGCCATTGAGGTGTCACCTAATGGACAAAGAACACGATGAAAATAAGGGTTAAACACCTTTCATCCAGCATGTATAAGAAGACAATAATGCAGCCATGAAACAAGCAAAGATGTAATAAAAATAAACCACTTAACAAAACTGTACTCAACCATGGTAAGTGCCAATCAGCTAGTTCCTTGCTTGCAATAAAGTTCGTATGCAAACCTATGATGCACCAAGCAATGAGGGACTGGCTGGAAACAGCAACAGCGGTAGAAGGGAGAGGAAACAGAAACAGTAACAGAAGAAAGTAATATGAAAAAGAAAAGAAAAAATACTGTCATGGCAGCACCAGGAGACCAGGCAGAAGACAGGAGAAGATAAGGGCAGCGGCAGAGAAGCAGAAAAAGGCAGATGAAGAATTAGAAGAGAAGAACAAACCAGAGCAAGGAACAAAATTTTCTTTCATTTTTATTGGAATGGCCGGTAAATTTCCGTTTTATAGGAATTCAAAATGAAACATTAGTGACATATCAAAATTCCAATATTGCCACCGAAATACTACGAAACAAGACTGAAACAGGACCAAAACACTATGAAACATAGCAAAACAATGACTTGTTTCGACACTTGTTAGGTATACCCAATAATGTTCTCTTCTATGTGCCTCTTTTTGTTAAAAGAGAAAGAAATTTGAGAAAAAAAAATCTTAAATTTATTATAGAATCTAAGAAATTTGAAAAGAGTGGAATGATAGTGAGAATAAATTAAAACAAGCATTATTGGAAATTATGAATTTTATTTGCGTAGATATCTTACAACTAGAATCCATCTTTTTTCCAATCCAGTTCCTCCACCACCGCGAACCCTAGTTAAATTCAGGGATAACCCATTGCCTTTCTAAACCACGACAAAGAAAAGGGCCGAGTACTCGATAAATCTCTTAGGTGAATTAATAAATGGTTTACTGATCCTGCATCTTCCATGTGCTATCATCAAAATTTATCAAGCAATTACAAAAAAGGCTACCTTGAGAGGAAAAAAGGAAATTTGATGAGTAGCCTTCCAAGCAAACTAGCAAAATCTAAAGGCTTCATCCGTCAAATGTGTGTAGAAAGTATGCAACTCCAATTTGTCAATCTGAAGGTTTCCACAACAATGAATCTCTTTTGCTCCATACCATAGAACAAACGTTTCACTCATGAAGTACAAATATCCTCTCCAATTCTTAACCCCTGCAAGGTCATCTTAAAGCAGGGGATCACTAATCCTAAACAAAGGCCTCTATATCTAAACTATTGCTTAATAAAATCACGAAGCTAGCCAATTAGTATTCAAAGTCCTATAACGAGAATCTCACCCACTGTTTATTTCCTAGTTCATAAGCAATATATTTTGAGATTTCTTTTAATTACCCACAACATAAAAACTAAAATCTTCACTAGTCACACTCCTTCCACCACCATCCAAGACACCATCTATCTCCAAAACCAATTCTTCAATAGAGCTTAAGTAAACACCTTAAAATCTCTCGCACTCAATGCCCCTAATTTATGTTACATGAACTCTTCTAAATGTATAAAATACTTATGTCAAACACACAAGAACCCATCTATCTCCAAAACCAATTCTTCAATAAAGCTTAAGTAAACACCTTAAAATCTTTCACACTCAATGCCCATAATTTATGTTATATGGATTCTTCTAAATGTATAAAGTACTTGTGTCGAACACTCGACACTCAGATAAAGGTATGCAATATGTATCCAACATTTTTACTTCGACATTCAACTAAAATATATATTTATAATTCGAGTTTATTATAGAACTATGCATAAGTTCTGATATTATACATAAATTACTTAATAAAATCTTATAAACACCATTTAACTTGAAAAATAAAACAAACATATTAAAGAATATAAAACTATGCAGTAGCCATGCACATAACCCACATTGGGTGAACAAGGTAAAGTCAGTATTGTGTTCTTGTTGTTGATTCTTCCTTTATACTTTCATCTCTCATTGATCATGTGTAGAGTTTTCTATAATCCAAACATGTACTCGAGTCAATGTAACATAGAACATAATAAATGAAATTTATTCTTGATATCACATTTATGCTCAACCTTTGAAAATTCTAAATTGTTATCCTTTCTATTTCTTGTTCTTTTTAATTTTGATTTACAAGCATTGAGAAATTGAAAATACAACCTCTCAATGCATCACCCCTTCCTCCCCTTTTCGATGCCCCAACACTCCTTTTAGTGGGGATGAACAATGTGTGAAGGTAGCAAAACCAAGCCAAACCAATAGAAAAGTAACTCCTCCATCTTTCCAGTTTAATAAATGAGAGCAGAAGAACTGAACTGAATTATTACTTAAATACTTCACCAAAATTATTGGCTGACAAATCAATGAGAGAAGGCCCATTTCCCCCACCAAGTTTATCGGGCGAACCAATATTGCAGTGTTCTGAACACTAGGCCGTAACAGCTTTGCCAATTTTCTCACATTTCTTTGATAACATGCACTAGTGCCGCTTCTTCCTTGGCAAACTATGATTGAAACAAACATAAACTACAATTTCTTTCCAAGCATCTCCTAAGTTCATCCAACACATTACTTGCATAGCTCCATTGAGACATTGCACCAGTTCATTGCTACTGTTAGAAAATTTAAGAAAACCAGTCCCTTCGGAGAAGTAAGATAGAAACAAAACTAATATCAACTTCCTCCATCATTTCAAATCGCATCAATATAGTGAAAACAATCATCCAAAACAGTACTTGCATTGCTCCATTGAGACATTGCACCAGTTCATTGCTATTGTTTGGAAATTTAAGAAAATCAGTCCTTTACGAGAAGTTAGATAGAAACAAAACTAAAATCAACTTCCTATATCACTTCAAATCGAATCAATTTAGCGAAAAAAGGGCACGTAGACATCACAATTTTGAGCAATCGGTAAAGTCTGGAAGAACGTAATCATAGAAACAAGTTCCATATACTAAACAATCAAATGCGCAGCCGCGATGTACATATACTAAACAATCAAATGCTCAGTCGCGATGTACATATAAATTATGAATGTAGGAGTGCATAAAATATATAAATACATATATATATATAGATATATAGATATAGAGAGAGAGAGAGAGAGAGAGAGAGAGAGAGAGAAAGAGAGAGAGAGAGGGAAGAGGTACATGAGGTGCTGCAGCTGTTTGAGAGAATCCAAATCTTCGGCACTGATTAGGGTTTTGAATTCACGGGACACTTCCTCGGAAGCCGCTTGGATCGATGTTTTCTCCGATTGTTCCATCTCTCACCGTCTCACGGTCAGCTCTGTATGAGTGCGTGTGTGAGAGATGGAAAGAGAGCGCGCGGGTGGGGGGCG
>JAOTRH010225419.1:0-10366 GCA_034768845.1 Heliamphora exappendiculata
AAGATCCGGATCGGTGCCCACTCGCCGGGATCGTCGTGTGCGTCGGGATATACGTGAGAAGATTATTGGGTCGTCTCAGACCGTTGTTCTGCATCAAAGAAACTTGTACGAGTTTCTTGAAGGTATATTTAATCTTAATATATATGTTCATAGTTTTGATTTTTCATAAAAAACGCATGCGCCATTTTTTACGGTCACGGCGTCGGTTCTAAATTTTTCTTCCGCGTTCCAACATACACTACCCAGCAGGGGTATGAAACGAGCAAAATCGGAGGCATCAATATAAGCCCGACTGGGAGCTGGGAGGGCATCATACCACTCCAACATCTCCCCGGAGGCTAAATCTCCAAAACCCCGGACGTAGTGATCAACCTGTAAAGAGAAGACAGATAGAGAATACATAAAGAATAGATCAAGCAAGCAAAATGCAGGTAAACAACTGAGAACGAAACCTCGGTTCTTTCGGTTCTTTTCAAGTCCTAGAAAACAAGGCGCCTGACCCTATATTCGTGATTTTCTGCACATCCTCGTAACCCTATGCCTTGGTGCACCAGGCAAATTTCTATCTTTTTGTGTTAACTCTCTCAAAATTCTAAATATTTCTAGAATTTTCTCAAATTTTTCTCAAATTTTTTCTCACATTTATAGGATTTTTTCTTAAATTTTCTAAGATTTTCTAAATATTTTTAGAATTTTCTTTTCCTAAAAATTTTCTCAAATTTCTAAGATTTTCTAAATATAAATCTTAATATTTCTAGGATTTTCTTTTCTTAAAATTTTTCTCAAATTTCTAAGATTTTCTAAATATTTCTAGAATTTTTTCAAAATTTTCCTTAAATTTCTAGGATTTTCTCAAAAAATTTCTCAAATTTTCTATGATTTTATAAATATTTATAGGATTTCCTCAAAATTTTTCTGAAATTTTCTATGATTTTCTAAATATTTCTAGAATTTTCTCAAAATTTTTCCAAAATTTTTCTCAAATTTTTAGAATTTTCTAAAAATTTTCTTAAAATTTTTCTCAATTTTTCTAAAAAATTTTCCCAAATTTTCTAGGATTTTCTAAATTGTTCTAGGATTTTGCCAAAATTTTGTCAAAATTTTTCTCAAATTTTCTAGGATTTTCTAAATATTTCTAGGATTTTTCTCAAATTTGTTTTCAAATTTTTTAGGATTTTCTAAATATTTCTAGGATTTTCTCAAAAAAAATTTCAAATTTCTAGGATTTTCTCGAAATTTTCTTAAAATTTTCTAAGATTCTTTTCAAATTTTCTAAGATTTCTGAAATTTTTCAAAATTTTTTTAGATTTTCGAAAAACAATTGTCCCGGATTTTAAGATTTTTTTTGACAAAATTACCTATAAACTTTTTAAAATTTTAATAAAAACTACCATTTTAGTTTTCATGCTCCAAAAAAAAAAAATCCCACCATAGACTAGTATTTTTCCTCAAAATAGTAATAAAAACTTAAGCCTTTTATTTTTAATATTTTCGCTAAATAATCGCCCATTTTGTTGGTTGTTTAAAAGATCTTAGTATCCCTACTGTTTTGATTTTCATTGTATAGGTACCTAAGCTAAGTTCAAATTCCAATTATCATTCGTCAAATCAACATCCACATCAAAATCATTCAATGCATCAAAAATAAATCATCATCATCAGTCATCATCATCAAATCACATCATATGGGAGAATCTTAAACATGCGTCTACGTTTGATATTCCATGCTTTGGTATTAAAACAAGTTGGGATAGGATACCTACCGATGGGCGTCGACGAGATATATGACGGTCCGGCTCCCGCAAAAGAAGATTGGCAGCAACAACATCGGCTGGGGGCTCAGAGCGTCTCAAACCACGTGGAATCGCGTGTTAAGGTAATTGAGCGTACGTATGCGGGTTAAAAGGTGCCGGATGACTGTCTCCAGCATCGAGAGCCAAAAAGTCAGCCATCGCGGCCTCAGCAGCAGCATCAGTAGTCGCTGGAGCCTCAGCAGCTGCTCGTGCCTCCTCCTCAGTAGCATGGCGGGAGGCACGCTCCGCCTCAAGAACAAGGGCATCCATCGCAGCAGTGGGCTGCGTGGTAGTAACCCCACCAACAGGAAGGCTAGTCGACGTACCCTCGAGAGTACCTAGGGAAGAGCTCCCAGTAGCAGCGGGCCCCCGTCGTGCCCCCAAGTCATCATCTCTATGGCCTTGGCCTGCCATGAAGAGGAAGGGAATCACAAATAAAAGGGTGAACATGATGTGAGAGCTTGGAAATAAGAAAAGAACGAAAAAGCTTGGGAACAAATAAAGTTTGAGAGAGAGTCGAGAGCAAGATAGGCTAAAGAGAGAGTGAGATATGAGGGAATGAGCCACACCCGCGCGCCTTGGGAGACCTTATGCGCGCCTAGAATTGGCGGTCGCCATGTTCAATGTGAGCAACCGCCAGGTATGCCAAGGGTTTTGTAGCGACCGCTGTCTTAGAGGGGATATTATCCAGCGATCGCCACCTTTTAAGGGTTTTCATAGGGGCGACCGCCAAGTCAGTGGGGAAAACGGCGCCAGCCTGTCAACAGTCACATTTGTTTTAGGGTTTCAAAGGGGGCTGTTTGGAGGTATGCTTTTTGTATGTGTTTATTCCCTTTTAAGTATATTCATTTTATTTGTTTTTCTAGTAAAAATGATTCCCAAAAATAATAATTTCTCTTAAAAATAAAATAATAAACTTTCTCCCAAAAAATATTTCGAGTATTCTATTATCTGTGCTTTTAACCCCTATTAAATTCATGTTTTCTCCCAATAAAATTAATTTTTAAGCCGTGACTTAGCTTTTAAATTTTTTTTGTCTTGAACCTCGCTCCGAATATTTTTAGGTCTTGACTCGACCTATTAAATTTATGTTTTCTCCCGATAAAATTAATTTTTATGCCGTGACTTCGCTTTTATATTATTTTTGTCTCGAACCTCGCTTCGAATATTTTAAGGTCCTGACTCGACCTATTAAATTCATGTTTTCTCTCGATAAATTTAATTTTCAAAAGCTGTGACTTGGCTTTTAATTATTTTTTTATCTCGTGCCTCATTTCGAATTTTTATACCTTAACTCAACCTATTAGTTTGATGTTAACTTACTCGGTCCTCCTCATGACCCTAAACTGACTCACCGGTCCAATTCACGACCCTAAACTGACTCCTCGATCCTCCTCACGACCCTAAACTGACTCGTCGGTCCTCCTCATGATCCTAAACTGTCTCGTCGGTCGTACTCACGATCCTAAACTGACTCGTCGGTCCACCTCACGATCCTAAACTGACTCGTCGGTCCTACTCATGATCCTAAACTGTCTCGTCGGTCGTACTCACGATCCTAAACTGACTCGTCGGTCCACCTCACGACACTAAACTGACTCGTCTGTTCTCCTCACGACCCTAAACTGACTCGTCGGTCCTCCTCACGACCCTAAACTGGTTCGTCGGTCCTCTTCATGACCCTAAACTGATTCGTCAGTCTTTATCATGACCATAAACTGATGCGCATTGCATTACACTATACTTATCTGCATCATGTTAGCATTTGTTCATATTAAGCATCTGCATCATGTTTCTTATCTTGCATTTTGCCCTAGAAACTACGTTTTGCTCTGATCCCTAGCAAAGAGGGTACGTAGGCAGCTCGATAAAAAATTCGAGTACGACCAACATCATACCCATGCTTGTGTGCTTGTGGTCTAAGATTGACGGCTCGGTCAAATGGTTGTTGTCTCTGGGTCTTTGATATAACCTGCTTCACGCGTTGCTATGCAAGTTATATCAAAGAGGGGCAACAGTAGACACCCCAATTTGATCCCGTCCAATCTTAGGCGAATCTAATGATAAAAATAGGTGAATTAGTGCGTCGATACATTTCTCACGAAGTGATCCAAGCTCGGTATTTGAATCCGGAACCTTCAAACTAATAAAATTTTGTCGAACCATCGAAACTTGCGGTCCAAGTAAGGCGACCGCCAACTCTTATTATGGCGACCGCTATAGAACTTTGTGAAAACCTAAGCCAAAAGTGGCGACCACCACCTTTTATCATGGCGATCGCCAACTTCTATTGTGGCGACCGCCATAGAACTTTGTGGAACCTTTCAAAAACATGCCGACCGCCGTCTTTGATGGTGGCAACCGCCAACTCCAAATGACTTGACGTGTCCCAAAACGTGGCAACATCTCATTGGTTGAAGAATTCTATAAATGCCGTACCCCAGCGTACGTTTTCAGTATGAATTTTGAGTGAGAGAGACTCTGCCGATATACTGAGCGATCCCAAGCTCCGACGCCGAAACCATGCCGAACCTCCGACCGGCGTCAAAGTCTTGCTTGGATCACTACCCGAGAATTGGCCTATTGGAGCACATTCCCGACTTGAGGATTCCACAATTCAGGTACCTTGTTTGGATTCTCGGTCCTTCTAGCCCTATTCTCTCTCTTTTGGGGTGATCAGGTTGCATTTAGTTTCAGTTCAAGTACTCTTTCTCGTTTACATAGTTAATCTTGTCCTTATTTAATTGCCTTCATTTAGTTTAGTTTTTTAATTCGTTGCTTAATTAACACACTTACACCAAGCACATTGTCGTTTTCTTTAATATATGCTTCAAATTAATGCTAATATAATTAAACGATACGACAAAATAATGTCGATATTGTTGTAATTCAAAACACTTACATTAAAATAGTTATAATCGTATACCTATTTAAATCTAATATTTCATTTCTTCTCTTTTTCTTTTCTTTTATTGTAATTTAATGCCCTAGCATTCTATTTTATTTCCTTTTCTTTTCCTGTAAATATTAACTTAATACTCCATTTTCTTTTTCTTGTAGCCTAGTATCTCTTTTATAGTTTTCATTTTCTATATTAATATAGTTCCTCTTTTTTAGTATTTTATTTGATTCCTTATAATGTTCCATTTAGAATTTCTTGTTCGTTTAATATTAGTTAATCTTTAATACTAACATGTATTTTTTTTTCTTTTTATGGTAGTGTGGTTTTATTTTTTTTTCAATATTCCATCCATTTTTTTTCTTTTCTTTTACTGTTAGCTTAAATTAATTTCTTCTAGCATTTATTTTCTTTTTCTTTTGTTTCAATATTAGTATAATTTCTCTTTTAGCACTTATTCTATCTTTTTTTTTATTTCATAAAACCTAAAAATCATAAAAAGTCTTTAGGTTAGTTTTCTTTTCATTTTTTAAATGTAATTCTCTTTTCTTTATTTTCTTTCCTTTTTGTTTTCTTCCATCTCTTTTAAAGAAAATGCAAAATGTTAATAATTAGGTTTTTTTAATAATATTTTCTACCATTTTTATTTTAGTATATTTTTCTTTATAAATTTTTTCTTTATTTTTCTTTAAACTTTCAAAATTTTCTTTGTTATAAAATTCTCATTTTATTTTCTTTGTTAGTAAGCTTTTTTTTAGTATAAAAATTTCATGCATATTTTAACGTTTAATTTTTGTCTTTAATGTTAATTTAGTTTATTTTTTATTATGTATGTTTTGGCTATTCTTTTTAAATGTATGTTTAAACTTATTTATTTTATTTTTGTAGCAAATCCATGTTTAGGTAGTTTTGGTAACTTCTAAAATGTTTTATTATTGTTATGACAGTTTAGGTCATTTTTATAAATATTACATGTGGGAGTGCTCCATGTATCATTTTATTTAGAAATTGCATGTTATAGGATTTAGAATTTTCTTTACTTATTTGCCTTATTTGTTGGAACGCTATGTACATATTTTATGTATTTTTTATATTTGATTTTGGATGTTCTCTCTTTACTCCTATTTTTTTTTATTTGCATGTATTTGAGAAATTCTATTAAAGAATCCATGATAATTAGTAGAAGCCAACCTTATGGTTAGGCGAACGGGTGCCTAACACCTTCCTTGATTCGTACTTTAACTCCCGTACTCTTTTATCTGGTTAACGTTTTCAAGATCAGTAAGTCATTTTATTTTTTTTTAATTTTTTTTTCAAAAACTAAGTGGCGACTCCGTTTTCAATAAAAGAGGAGTTTTCAAAATTTAGTTTTCAATGTGTTAAAATATTTTTCAAAACATATTTTAAATTTTCTTATTTTTGACCCTTAAATCCCAACGCCACAACCTGTACACAAGATTTAACCATAAAAATTTAAGACTCCATGTTATAATTCTCGGCCAAATATGTAATAATAAAATAAATAAATAAATAAATATTTCGATAAGCTTCCATGGAAAAAGAGAGAAGAAAATTAAATACCGTACGAAAAGGGACCGAAACAGCTATGTGTGAACCGAACTGAAGAAAAGAATGGGTGTTGTCTGTGGTGTGAAAAAAAAAAAAGGAAAGGAATGGGGAATTATGGGGGTGCGGCGGCACTGTGTAGAGATAGGAAAACAAAAAAACACAGAAAATAAAGGGTAGGGGAAAGCGCAGGAATGGGGGAGAAAATGGGATGCGTTAGGGTGTGCGTGTGTTCTCTTTTCTTTTCTTTCTTTTTTTTTATATTATTTTCTTAAGAAAATATATTTAATTAAAATTTATCACAAAATTACTTAAACTTATTTTTTTTACACTCATTCATAACAATATTTTGAGATTATTATTTAATTGAAATAAACTTAAAATTAGATTTTATGCATATCGAAGATAAAAATGAACTATTTTTTAATCCTAAAAAGTCACTTAATAAACCAAACAATATTTACACCTAATATGTTAACAACCTACGCCAATGAATGTCAAGTACTATGTGCCAAGAAAATGTGCCTGAAATTTCACGACGAATGGGTTTCGTTTAGCATACGATCGATGCACAAAAAATGCTCTTTTTTAAAATATTATTTTTTTTATAATTATTATTTTTTTAACCATCTTCTCTCATAAAGTCCCAAGACACCTAAAAATATAAAATTACCTTAATGTATAAGTGAGTAAATAAAAAAATTACAATCATTACAATCTATCCTCTTTAAAAGAATTTCGTTCTCAAAATTCACCACGTTGTACGAAGAATAATAACAATTGAATAATCTATGCATCAATCAAATCAATCACTTAAGAAATTGAACAATTTAAGGTACTTAGAACGAACTATTCCCTGTAAAAACCCTGTCATGTCTACCACAACAAGATTGAAGCCGAGGTGGTGATCCATAATCCCTATAACACATGACATACACACTAGACTTAGAATTGACTTATCTCCAATAGGTGTTTCAATACTTAGCGTAATATGTAAAGGCTTATTCTCTAACACCAAGGTTGATGCAAAAGATAAAGCAATAAAAGAATGAGAAGCTCCTATGTCTATTAGGACACTGCCCAAGAGTGAAAAATAAGAAAGATACCTCGTACAACAGATGAATCACACCAATCAGCTAAAGCTACCAAAGTGCCTGAAGCCCCAGCACTAGGTATTAAGGCATATGAGCATCCATGTGTCCACTGGCCTTGTTAACCTACTGGTGGTATTACTGATCGCGGAATAGAAGAGGATGGCCCCTAAGTAGGCGCTCTTAGCTGTTGAGCATAATTTTTTGCGAGTTGTGGTCTATAATTTTGTTGAGATCCTACAGATTGAGTTGTATGTGCATTCTGAGATATCACTACATCTTAAACTTCCTCGCCCTGTGGACAAAATCGTTTTATGTGGCCTATCTGTCCACATAAAAAGCAAGTAGGAGGTCCACGCTCGAATACCTGCCCTTGGAACGGAGCCTGATTAACTCTAAATCTTTGCCCCTATAAGGACTATTGTTGCTGGCCCCTTCAAGGGCACTCTGACTTTCAGTGACCTGGCCAATGGCATAGAAAACATGTAATGGTACCGGGGCTGCAGTCACACACGCCAGAGAATTAGAAGACATCCTGGAAAATTATTGTTCTTGTGAGGACAAATTGTGGCCTGACCTCTGCTTCCTTGGAGGTCGACTGCCTGTTTACACTCCAGATGCTCTAGAAATATACATATCTCGTGTCTCCTCTAGTGTCCGCTCTAAGGTCAAAGCTAACTCCACTAGATCATCATAGACTTAGATGCGAATGCCTGCAATTCTCTATCGAATATCATCTCTAAGACCATCTTCAAACCTCCAGCACCGTAGTATCTCAGTTGAGACCATCTCATGTGCATACCTAGATAATGTTGTGAACCTAACTTTATACTGGGCTATTATCAAATCACTCTGTCGAAGGTCAATGAACTCTGTGAGACCCTGATCCATTTTATTTTTTGGCATTTTTAGACGTGTGTTTACCGTGTTTGTTTTGCATGTTCATATGCATTTCTATGTATGTTTGGGTTTAAATATGCATGCGGGGTTGGTTTCCAGGGCCGTTGGGTATGGTGGTGCGAATTTTAAAAGAATAAATAAAAATAAATAAATAAATAATTTTGTGGCCCATAAATATCTAGCCTTTGATATTTTGGGGAGATACCTTTTCGAAAACTATGTGGCTAAGTTTTCTTTTTCCAAACAAAAGCTTTTCCTTCTCTCTAGATGCTCGGGGGTTCGGGACTCAGTTTTTGACGATCAGATAGTAGATCCTTAGTCTACTCATGGTGGGTTACACGTTCATCCAGACGGAATTCTATTCTGGCAAAGTTCATTTTTGCACGTGGTTCGAAGCGTTAAATTTTTGACTCAACAAGGTAGGATCCTAGACTCTCATGTCTTATAAGGGTGTTATGTGTAATCATGTGTGTTTTTACCATTTAAAAATGCATGAAAAATCAGTTTATAAGTTGGGTTTTGGTTTAAAATTTATTTTTGGGTGTTTTTGGTTGGATGGAACCGGGTTTCGAGTGTTTCTCTCGAGGTTTTGTGGTAGTTTTGGGTTTGTATATGTTCGTGGTTTGCTAAAGAGGTGTTTGGATGGTTTAATTTGGGGTTGAGAATCTTTTTCCGTCGTTAGGGTTTGCTTTCCGTTGCCGTTCAGCCGCCTGGTTTAAAAATATGAAATTTTTTCTTTTGTGTCAACACATTTTCTGTTGGTGTCGATACTTTTGTTGCTGGTGTCGATACTTTTCTGTTTGTGTCGACACATTTTCTACTGGTGTTTATGTTGTTACTCTCGGTTCTTTTGTGTCGACACCTCTGCTGTTTGTGTCGACACTTTCGCTGTTGGTGTTGACACATTTTCTGTTTGTGTCGACACCTTCGTTGTTTGTGTTGACACCTCTCTTGTTTATGTCGACACTTTCGCTGGTTGTGTTGAACTTTTTTCCTTTGGTCATGTTGGGGCCTTGGGGGTTTCTTTTGGCCGTGTTGGGCGTGTGTGGATCCGTGTTGGCCATGTTAGGCTTGTGTCGTTCCGTGTTGGACATGTATGGGTTCTTGTTGGCCATGTTGGGCGTGTGGGGGTCCACGTTAGCCGTGTTAGGCGTGTGTAGGTTCGTGTTGGCCAGTTGGGCATGTGTTGGTCTGGGTTATGATGTGTTGGTGTTGGGTCCTTGGTTTCGAATAAGTTTCCAACGGTATTTAGTTGATTGATTTATGGGATTAGTCGACTGAAATACTGTTAGATTCTTTTTGGGATTTTGTTAGTTGTGTTGTGGCTTTGGGGGTCGTGTCATGGCCCCGGGTGTTTGTTAGATGCCGTACTTGGGGTTGACGTGCAGGGTTAGATTGGAGTGTGAGTTGGAACGCGAAAGAAAAATTTAGAACCAGCGCCGTGACTGTAAAAACGGCGCGTGCGTTTTTTATGAAAATTGATAACATTAAACTGATATATTATTATTAAATATACCTTCAAGAAACTTGTTCAAGTTTTTTTGATGTAGAACAACGATCCAAGACAACCCAATGATTTACTCACGTTTATCCCGATGCACATGACGATCCTGGCGAATGGGCACCGATCCGGATCTTCGTGTATCCTTGTCTTGGTTTCTTTCTCAAACTCCTTCTCACCAAAAAGCAAAAATAATTTTTTTCACTAAAAGGGAGAGGGGGGCGGCGGCTTTGGGGGAGAAATTAGCTTAGGGTTTTCCTTCTTGAGCCTCTTTTTTTATATAAAGAATATATCTCTTAAGATATATATGGCATCCATATATATCTCTTAAGTTATACATGGTATCTATATATATCTCTTAAGTTATACATGGTATCTATATATATCTCTTTCTAAATAATATTAAGAGATATATATATATATCCATAAACAAAATTTCACCACCTAATTAAGGCCGGCCACCTAGGGAGAAAACCCTAGGTGTGCCAAAAGATTAAAGCGCCCTGATTATTTAATTTAATCCCCGAATATTTCCGACGGCAAAATCGACATTCAAATTAAATTAAATAATTACCGAAACCGACAAGTAAATATTCGTGCGTATAATGGGCTACGT